>JAQIWN010003932.1:0-12091 GCA_034699025.1 Entomobrya cf. arborea Gr-Col-00668
GAACTCCATGCAAAATAAATTAGCCAATAGTCCAATAAAAGTACTTCTATTTGAACCACATCGTTTAACTTGAAAATCACATGATTCCTCTTCGCACAAGTTTACTTTCTCCAATTTAAATCCATGTTAAAAATGTAATTTTTCCGCGTAGAATCCAAAAGCTAGCAAATATTCCCTTAATATCTTGCAATTATCCTTAATTCTAGTCATTGCACATTTTCTTTTATTGAATGACTTTAATATGTACATGCATACATACCATCAAGTGGTATGATTGAACTATATGCATATGCTTAAATGGAATGTGTTAGAAAATCTGAAGCAGGGGCTACTAGAAGTTGATAATAGTTGGGGTTAGTCCCATTTATAGAATATCGCTGAGTTGTTACATGGTCAGGTTAGCATAAACATTTAAAACTCTGGCCCCGGCCACGGTTAAAGATTCTACTTCCATTTTTTACAACTTAACGATATATGCATTATATCGACAGACACTAGAAAAGTTATTCGTGCATGATATTATAATGCTGCATAAAATGAGAGGAATGAAAGGCATTGGACAAGTACATAAAGCGAAAGAAAGAAAGAAGTAAGGGCGAAGCATTTTACAAATAAAGTAACCTCATCATCACACAAGCAAACATACTTGGTTACATGGTATGGTAATCATGTGTCATGTTTCATATTCTATGAAGATAAGATGGTATAAGTTAAAGAACTTTGCACTTGTACTGCTGCTCCTGCGACTTTTTTTGCTTTTCTTTCATTCTTTTTGTAAGTAGTGGAGAATCTGAAGCGTTTTCTTGCACCTAAGTTTTATTGCATTTGTAATAGCTGTGGTGTTCCCTCTCGGAGGAGTTAACGTTGTACGCATCACGCTACTTGAAATGCAACAACGCTAATAAAAATACACACCCTAGGAAAAAATATAACGAATATAATATGTACATTATAGTGTGATCACACAGCAGGCAGGCACGAAAGACAGGGACAGGCAGATTTTCACAAGAAGACAAGACTTCGGTGTCATGTCACTTGGCTGACGACGATTTACTTCTGCTTGAAACTGCTACATCTGTGCTGTTGAAGTTAGCAGCAAGAAACGCAGTTTTACATTTTAGAAAAATCTTCCAGTGAATTTTCTGAATAATGTTGAGTCTGCCATGGCTCGTTTGTTGTTGCGTAAATAAAAGAGTAATATGTAGATATGCAGCATACTGCATAAGCATATAGCTTTCAGTGTGCGCATCTAAAGTTGTTTCGATTTTGCAACTATGCATGCATTTTTGTTTTAGCTGTCTCGTCTCCACTTTTCTCGGTAATCTTCTGTGAACTTGTTCACTATTACGGTGAACTAGCAAGTGGATGACATGAATGAAATGATGGAAACAAACTTGAAGTTAAAATGCACACTTTTTATTATTAGCGTTCTTCCTTATGCATTAAAGTGACTTTCCCCTTTTGAGGTGTAATCTGACATTTTTACTGTTTATTTAACTCAACTGCATTGCATTTTTACATTCCTCTGTGAATTGTTTAGTAGCTAGTTATTATAGTATGGGAAAAGGTTATTTTATATGATTATATTATAACCTAAGTAGCATATTGTAACTTGTAACGTATGTGCTACATATTTTTTTCTTCTTGTATCACAAAATTTAATTCATACATTCAAGTGTAAACAGTCCATTGTATTCAGATATTTACGATTTAAATCAAATTTAATTCGACAATCGAAAATATCAAAAAACTACATGTCGGATTCTAATGAGTTGTGTTAGTTAAACAAGCTCACATTGGTAATTATGTAAATGTTTAATGTTCAGCAAAAATCACGACTGATAATCTTTCCAGCAAGTAACATTTCTTTTTTTCCACGCAATTGTTATTTTAAGGGTGCAAAGCAGATCATTATTTAATTGCAGTACCATTCATTCCATGGCGTTATTTCATGCATCATAAAATCATAAGCAAGTGTGAAAGGGTCATTTAGCATAATTGATGCTCCGTTTAGACTGGAACCATGATAGTGGTGGAATAACCACCCAAACAAAAGAAGAAAAAGGATATCTTATGTTGAGAAATCTTTGAAAAATACAAAACCAATACCAGTCTGTACTCCTTACCTTCATTAAAAAATAAAATTTGATTATAATAACTCAATACTTGTCAATTAATTCTTCCTTCAGAAATAATTGTAACAAGTTCAAACGTTATTTCTCTTTTAAACCCACTTGAGGTCTCGATTTGAACTATTTGAACTTTTTTTATGTATTACGATGATGTACAGAATACGTGTGAAGACAAGAAAGGTAGTATAATTTTTAAAGACTAATCTTTGGTTGAAATATCCCTCTAAAATGCTTTTTAAATAAACAGAGTGCTTAATTATGTTATACCGCGTTCAAGAATACTTAAACAATTTAAAACTTTTGCTTCAATTTTGGGGGGAGACCTTTAATGCGAAATGTTATCAAAAACACAAGTTTCGCATGGTGAACTCACAAAAAAGCGTAAAAAGCCTTGTGTAAATGGATGGATAGCACTACATAAAGTTCATGCACGCATGTGTGATCATCATATAATATACGCTTAAGGAATCCACATGTACATAAAGTAATTTTATTCATCTTTATATGCCGCTCTCGAAACTCTAGACCTGGTAAACGGTTGGTCAGAGCACCATCATCCTCCTATTATCAGCACACAAACAGCAAGTTTAGACCAACGCGGATATGGCACGACTGAACAGCAAAGAGACGGGCAAGTGAGCACACAGGTGGACGGATTATATTTTATTTCTCTCTTTTTTTCTGCTTATCTTTTCGTGGTTCTGATGAGAGCCGAGTGCATTATCCTTCTTTTTACTAACCATACTTATTACCCAAACTTACCACATCATTTCTTTTGTATCAAGTGTTTTCCCGAGCCCGTTTTATTCGTTTGTGATTAGGGTTTAGTATTGTAGAATATTTTGTGATATTGTTACCCTCTCTCACTCGCATAATGTAAAGATAACTAGAAAAAAATATCCATCTCCTTTCATTCTTTCATGTTGATATTAAACCTCTCTAGGTATTCTTATTTCCTATTAAAACTTGTCTTGTTGACTCATCGTACTTTTTACATCGGCAATCGGCATCAAGATTTTTTGCTCAACACATTATTAAGCTTATACCTTCTTTTTTTTGCTCCCCCATCATATCACATCATGTGCTACTACTTTTCATTGTTTATCATATATATGTTACGTAAATATAAATTCTTTCTACATTTATTGTTATCACATCACACAGACAGTACTAGTATATTCAGGTAAAGTTCTAATGCAACGTTGAGCTGTCATTATTTCGGGTAGTTTTCCTCTGTCTTCATAACGCTATCAAAAATAAACTTGTTCACGAGTTTTGCAAATTTTGGGTGTTTACCATTACACCAAAGATGTCTGCATCCGGTGTCCACTACAACATTACATGAGCTTTAATATAAATTTATATATTAGTAGAGATGTGTGTATGTATCTCATTGTTCGATTCTATTTTTTATCACATGTCTACTTGTGACTTCCTGGTATTCACGTTTGACTTTTCAAGCACAAGAATAAGTTTACAAGTACAGTTTTAGCATTTTAGTTTCGTTGCGGTTGTACCCTTTCTTGTTTATTATTGAAAACAAATGGCATAATGTGATGATGAAAGTTATACAAATTCTTGATGTACTAATGGGCCATATTTGATGTTTAAAGTTTAAACCTTGCATGTTGTTGTAGATATGTATTTAGGGTTTCGATAAGAAGGACGCTTGTAAGATACGTAAGTCGAAATGGGTATATTAGGTGATGATGATGGGACAAGTGATACGGATGATGGCTAAGAGAAAAAAACTATTCCTTGAATTCTTGCGTAAACCCTTTTTGTTACATTGTTGTTTGTCGAATTTTGTGAAGTGTTACTCAACTTCATGTTGATCACGATGATGATGATTCAATTTTTTTCTGTTTGCTTCCTCCTTTGTTGCTGCTACTTCTAAACTTCTAAAGAACATGTATATATATTATGCATTTCGTTGATGATGCCGTAGCTGCATGGTGACTCCTTTTTGTGGTGGTTCCCTATCTATTTGAGGCGTCTCACGAAACGAACAAAACAATTGCTCTGTTCAGTATAAAATGACAAGACAATAATCTCTCGTTTTAACAGCATCGCCAAATATATCTAGTGAGCTTTTAAAAAGTACACATAAATAATATTTAATAATGATTCTATGTTGAGCTGTGAGCACACATTATCTGTCAACCAGTAGTCAGAAATTCATTTGTTTTGTTCATCTTAATATGATATGTGATTGTACTGTCCCATTATAAACTGTACTGTGATTATAAACATGGTTAGTCCATTCTAGATTGTCCTAAAGACTAAATAGATTTTCTTTTAAAAATCAAAGTGCATAGTTGTGAGCACACCCGTCAAACTTTCGATTCTCCTTATCACAAAATATATTATGTTAAAATCTATTACACACTTTTAGCTACGGACATATACGATATCATATAAGCTATACAAAACGTTATACCAATATTTTTTTCTCATGAAAAATCAAAGCCAGTTGAATAACATTTACTACATTGACATAGCTGTTCTCATGAAGTCCAAAATTTGATTGTAGTTTTTTTTCAGCTTGCAGTCATCCCATTTTTCCTTCCCCCAGATCACTTTTCTATCCAAATGAGTGATTATATGCATGCATGAGAAAAACCCTAAGCAATGTCAACTCGATTGGTGTATAGTGTATAGAACGTTCTACCCTAAACATTTAATTCATCCTGCTTTTTCGACCCCTCTTCTATCAACATTCGGTTTGTCACTAAAACACGAACTAGGTACGTAAATACAAAGTGAACTTGTTATGAGAAATATACGTTTTCGCTTATTCATTTTATTGACATCATCAGCTACCATGATCCCTTCCCTTCTGATGAAAATGTTGTGTAAGCTGGTCAGTGTTTTGAAGAGAATTCGTAAGCAAAGTGGTTAGATATAGCGCCACGTGACCTCTGTCGCTTCTCTGATGCTTCCTCACTTTCTCGGTCGGTTAATATATTCACCAGTATTATTGGGTAATTCATAATAATAAATGAGGGGTTGCAGTACTACTGGAACTAAAGTAAATAAGCGGCAGTGAACCAAAATACGTACATGCAACTACGCTCCCACGTTTCGTAACACGAAGAACCCTTTTTTCCACTCCCATCACCCATTAAACATGTGGAAATTCCCCAGCCATCTACCCCAGAGTGCATCTCCTTTTCTCATTGTCATTATTGTCCTACAGGTTCATTTTTCTAAATCTAGCTTCCCATACTCGAATCCAAATTTAACTCGTAGTATACACGAATTATACATAAAGTTATGATCATCCCTTTCGTCAAAACTTGCCGAGCTTCTACCGCAGCATAAATCGCACAATATCATAGTTTTAAATACGCACAAACCGTACAAGTTGTTCCTATCAAATATATGAATGAGTCCCAATACAAAACATTTGATGTGAAAAGAAATATGTATAAAACTCGATAAATATAATAAATAATCATAATCATTTTTAGAACCTGTAACTCACCCCTTGGAAATGCAACCCTCTAATACATTTTGAGTATTCAATCCTACTCATCACACAAAATGCTTCTTGATTTTCGTACAAACCAAACTGCATCATATACAGACCGACATCATATATCGGCAAATATGTATGTACGTATATGTATATCTATGCATTTACTTAATGATGTATATGGGGAAGCAGAGAATAAAAACATTAGAAAACGGTTGCATCATCCCCTTCACATTTTTTTGTCACACGGATATTTTATATCAATGAATATGTTTTTTATTCACGTTCATATATACGTCGATGTTTCCAAATTATTGACGCAATTTTATCGAGTTATCTACACCAAGATGACTTAAATGTAAGCCAGCAAAGGATCATTCAAGAAGCCTTTTTTTGGTTCTCTCCCCCACTATTATCATGGGAAAGTAAAAAAAAGATTTAAGCAAAGTGAATGAAATATATGGCAAAATATATTCCCTATTTTTGTAAAATACATTCGAATTTTGTATTCACCCTCCTTAGTACAAAAAATGTAGCAACCATTTGGTCAGCAAAATTGTAATCAAGTAATTCGTAATGCATCGGAAAAATTGTAAGTGAATGTAACCTGAAACTTGAGTCGTAGGTAGCCATCAGTAATTTACATTGAATGAAGATCAGATGCAAATTGAGAATATTTTATTTGATAACATTTTTACTGTAATGTCGTTCTCTAAAATATAAATCACTTTATATATGATCTCATATTCACTAAAAGTATACATATTTCTTAGAAATGTGCATTCTTATTTGATATATACTGTATTTTCTTGTAATCCACTTGAGCTTCAATTCAACCTAAAACTGTTTGTTATTTTTTTCTATTTACTAATCATTCGCCACCACGATACCTCGAACTCTTTTCTTAATGTAACAAAAGAGAGCACCGAGCGTAAAAGAGAAGACATTGATGTGCGCGACGATATTCAACCGCTGCGCTCGTTGCTCCCTACTCCGTTCACTTACTCACGACAGTGATGACTATTTATACAGCTTCGTATTGTTACACCTTGCTATTATCAAAAAGTAACTGTGCATTATTCATGTACATGCATGTAACTTATTATTCCTATTAGATTTATACAAAGTCTCGCGTTTTTTTTATTTTGGCAAACTTTTATTTCGTATGAACAGAACAGTGCATATATCCCTTTAATCACTTCTTACGTTACTTACTTATTCGATGATGATGACGGCGTGGCAAAGTGAAATAAAACACGAAACGAAACGAAACAAAATAATATGCGCACATACAAGTGTTTGCATGCTAATGTTATAGAACTGTCCATATAGCATAATCCCTATATACCCCTTTCACGTTTTTATAACAACCTTATCCCCTCTCTCTTGATAAGTGCATTGTTTATACATCTTATATGATTATTATGGCGTACAATTTTATTAGCACGAAAAGCCAAATCCTCAGTTAACCCAGTGGTCGGTCACATCACAGTTGTTTTCACGAGCCCGTCCTGAATCGATGCTTTTATACAGGCGTATCATCACGTAAAAAAACAGCCATACACAGAAATCTGTATTATGTATATTCATTAAATCTAATTGTAAGTATAACTGTGACTGACATAGATGCACCATCGTGAGGAAAAAATAGTACCACAAAGTCCGTCCGATATTATCGTAGTGACTGTCGTAGTTATTGTTATCGTCATCATCATCAAATCTTTTTTTTTAGGTTCGCACATAAACGTTCCTTCTCGCTCTTGTACGTTCTTCGTAGCACATAATATAAATGCAGTCTAGCATTATATTGTCTCTCTCATTCATATTACAAGAAGTAAAAAGAGAAAATAAATGGTAATACATTGATATTATGTGCGTTGTGCTCATTATAACATATTGGTTTATGAGGATGCTACTACACGCTAGTCGTCTTGTTACTATTACTAGTTCATTGAATATTAAGTTAGCAGAATATTTTAGGGGAAAAGACACACTCACACTACCATACCAGTAAGTTAGTCCAAATCTCTAACTCTAATCTAAATGTTCCGTACCCTACCACACTACTTATAAGTGTAAATATATGCTTTTCTGTTGTCGTTTTTCTTATTGTTATTGACTAGAGTGACATCCCTAAAAAGGCCTCCTAGCAAGTATTTATTATATCTCTATAATATGTAGCATAACGCTTACAAGAAGGTGTAAATAAATAGCGGAAAAAAGATTGATGTATTTAGTAATGTATCATAAACCATTTTGTATGGAAATTTTAAAAATATTGTTTCTAAAATTTGATTAAGTAGTTAACTTTGATAATCTAAAAAATGTTGATCAATAATGAGCTCCATTGGTCAATTTTTATATAAGGAACTTGGCTTAAAGATAAATGAGGAATTTTGTACTGATCGACAGACAAACATAACTTGGAACAGTTTAAGTTTAAGGCAGCTTTCACTACATAACTAACATAATAATAGAACAATGTTTGTGTGTACATAGTTGCATGATTTTGTATTGAAATGCATTTATTTGGGGATATACAAGAAAAATTGACAACATTATGTTCACTTTAGTTTGGTCTCGTTTTTGCTATTCTGTGCATTATATGCATAATGGACTATACTACATTTCATTGTTACAATATTCTCTTGCCTATTGTATGTATACGTAAATATATTGACGGCTTTGTCTAAAAGTAGGTAACTCCAACTTTTTTTGTGCATTTGTTCTTCTACTTGAGCGAGACGCGAGCGAGCAAGAAAAGTCGAGATAGACATGTTGTCCTTTTCTCGGTATTTCTCCGTCATGCTCCCCATTCACATTGTCAGTCAGCTACTCACCCATTCCATCCAGATCTAGCTTTTGGATTTTTGGATATACATCTACACACACTTGCACCAAATATCAATAATAACAGCATCGTGTGTGTATATCTTTTTATAACGGCATATATATATATCTATATTGGTGATGGTGACGGTGGTGAGTGAGTGCCATACTTATTTACCTTATTTACTAATAATAATGATAATGTATAAGCGTAATATTCATTTGGGATGGAGAGCATTTAGGGAGGCATGCTGTGAAGTGGAGAGAAGTGAATATTACCATGCTATATGTGTCTACTCAACCCACTTATAAAATATACACATCGATTTTTCTTTCTGGAATAGAAACCGTCCGTCCTTTTTTTTCTTTTTGGTTTTTGTGAGACAGACACACAACTCAACATTTTTCATGGCTTACAACCTTCAGCCGCAAAATGTACCATGTGCGGTGGTAGACTAAACTAATCGACGTATTACTTTCTTTACTAATACCGTATTGTGATATTGAGGGTGTAATGTTTGGTCCTTATAGAGGAGCTCACTAGGTCCTCATCATCGATGTGATATTCGTCGCATTTCGTTCCTAGATCCTTTCAGGATTAATATTTTTTTGTTCAACTCAGTCCGTCCGTTCCTTACCCTCACCTTACGGATTCCCTTCCTCTTGGGACTGCATACACGCGTAATGTTTTATCACGCATTTCTATCTTTAAATATATGACAGGATATGCTGTGATCCTTCGATGTTACGCACAAAATATTATTATGTGTCTGCTTACACAATCACCTCCTCTCAGCCAAGCCACCAATGTAATAATAAAACTTAACCCCGAAATCTACAGGCTCAAGTTACGTAATAATGAGCAAGTGACTGGATTTATTAACGATTTAGTATTGGAAAAAATATTCAAATTGTTAGGCAATCTAAATGTAAACGTTGGTAGCTTCCAAGCTTCCATTTCATGCCTTGATGTGCTTTTTATCAATTTGAATTCAAGCATGATTGATCCAACTGAATTATCATCGTCATGAAGTATGATGTGCTACTTTTATATAATTTCTTTTAAATTTATTATAATACGTATACTGTATTTGTCTGTCAAAATATACAAGCTTCAGGGCACATGGTAAAAGGGAACATGATACAAGTATATACCAAAGTAGGCACATCCCTTTTAATAATGAGAGGTTGTAAAACACCCTTGGTCTTTACTTAAGGCTACTAGTTGGATCTGAACTGGTCGTATAAACAAGTCCAAGAAAGCAAAACTTACTGGACCAAAACTTCCATCAATAACACAAGTGGACAAATATGTGTACATGTTATACAAGATGAAAACTGAAAAGTAGCAAGCAAGCCAAACCTCTCAATAGGTTCATCAGGCATTATCCTACCCTTTAACAATTCAAAGTAAAAACCCTGCCAGCACACAAATACAAATGTTCGATGTTGTATGTAACCTCATTCTTGGACAATTGGACACACTTTGCATCAGGCGAGTCAACAACAAACTTACTTTTTAGGTTTATCAGAGAAGAACAACTTTTAACAAATATATTTTTCTTGTGAAGTTGGTGAACCGAAAGAAAAATGGTTCTATCGTTTCAATTATTAGTGGTTAAAATGCGTACTTCTCTTCACTCAACACACAATTTTGAACACAACATCATCACTCCAGGAATGAAAATATGAAGTTAGAGATCTTATCCTACTACTGTTCGGCCACAGCCTATTCGCTTTAAGGCGATGGTCAAAGAACACAAGATGGAATGATAACAAAAGATAAACTCATTCTTTTTCATTGAACGTGTAACGTGTAGCATTGGACTTTGAATAGTGTTGATTGGATTTTATTCGAGCAAAGGTTATACGAATAAAAAACTGAATTCTTAAGAAAAATTATGGCCGGGTGAGTCAAGTGCCAGATATTTTTATCCAATACACTTTTTATTCCACCAAAGAATCGATCATTGCCACTTGTTACTTTTTTCAGAGAAAATTCTTGATTTGATTATTCCAAAGAAATGCATTTGTTGCATAAATTTAAGAAGGGTTAAATTATTATGGTGTAGTAAACACTTAATGAGCACCAGGGAAAGAGCAAATTGTCCAGCACATCGTAAATGTATTCCGTACATATCCCCACATTACATATTTACAACAAAAGCCACAAAACCTGACCCCAAGTAAAGAAAGCAGGTTGGAAAAAGGTGATCAAGTGATCATCATCATTCTATCATGATCATGATACTTAGATAATGATAATACATAAAATATGTGCATGTGCTAAGTACTGATATGTATCATCGTCATCATCATGATCACCATCATCATATCACCATACCTAGCATATTATTATTACAAAGCGTGGTAGAGGAGGTGTAGCTTTACACCACTACAACCGCTCCTGCTGTTGTTGCCAATAAACCATTTACCCATTATCGCCGCCATCGCCTTTTTACTCTTCTTCATGCATACATGATGAACTCTAATATATAATGCATTCTCCTAATATGACTTTTCTTCCTTCGCTTCGCCTCTTTATATATGAATTACTAAACGGGCTAATAATGGTAACGATAATTGAATGAAAAAATCAAAATAGCAATATATGTAAAGCATACACACGACACACACGCAGGACCATAGTAATTTGTAATAATATTCAATAGATATATTTTTTTCATAAGAGGAATATTGTTGGAATCTTGTTTGGCTGGTTCAAAAATGGTCTGGCCTGGTCAATTGTAGTTACCTTACGTGTCTAGATATTCTGATCACTTTTATACAAGTTTACAATGAAGTCAAGAAAAAAGTTTTAACTTCCAACTGAGCTGTTTGTTCATACCATTTTTCTTTGATGGTAATTTTTCATGATTCATGAACAAATTTTTTAACATTCAGATTTATCACAAAAATGCAGATAATAAAATACATTTTAATCCAAGGTGCTTTGTTCTGTTCTCACAGGATCATATCATGGATGGATGCTATCAAAATAGCATCCAGAATTTCATTTAAAAATAATAATTTGCGTTTATTCTTTCATTTCTGTCACACGTAATATGAAAAATTTTCTGCAACAAGTTCTCTTTAAGCTTTTGGATTATCATGACATATTTTTCCAGACTAACGTGGAAAATTTACATTGTCCAACTGCTTATATGTCATTGAATTTTCCGGTCTGTAATAATATCGATATCTGTTATATCAATTGAACTGTAACCAATAAGGAAATCCTTGATTCGTTACTAGGATATCGAATAGCTATATTGACTTGAATTTGATGACATACAGAGTAAGCGTAAGTGTGTTATGAGTTTTTTTTCGTAACAGTGTATTTTTGGAAGTTTTTGTGTATAGCGGAAACAAACATTTTATAAGCCTTGTATACTCGACTCAAAAGCAACATGAAAGAAAAAAAGCAGTTTTATATAAAAATGTAAACTTACCAATTAAACAGTATAAAATTTCCAGTTACAAAAACCATTTTGTTTTCCATCCAAATTTTCCATGATATCTTATTGCACAACCACTCAGAAATTTCCTTTCTTCCGTCTTAAGTCTTAATAATCCACAGACAGTACAGTTATTTGTTTGTAATTCACACAAGATTTATTATAAAAGAGTTATGAAGTCACTGAAAGTTAAT
>JAQIWN010003933.1:0-12089 GCA_034699025.1 Entomobrya cf. arborea Gr-Col-00668
GTATAAAAGCACACGAACTTGATTAACTCGTCCTGAAACTGTTGATTTCCGTCTTCGGGTAGTTGTCTCCCTGGCATAAAATGTTTACTTAGGATTTCGTGCAAATTAAAACCTTGATTATAACAAGTTATGACTTCAGAAAGATGGTCAATTTCTGATGAACTTATAGCCATTATAGTGCTACAAATCAGGAATAAGTCCAAAACGCAAACTAAAGTAAGCAAATATCTGTTGTAAGAGGTTTTGTCTTGTTTCACGTCATCCGACATTTCGTCTGGGTGTAGAAGAATCCAACAATAAGCAGCGAGACTGAAGCATACCAGGTATCCGACCACATGAATGGTGTTAACGAAATACAAAGTGTAGCCTTTTCTTGCAACGAATTTTTCGAGTTTTTCCTCCCAGTAGAAACATTCCGTGACTGTGTATTTATGTAGAGCGCCTAGGCGATATTTAAGATGCCTTTTGATTTTTTCGTCTAACATTTTGACGGAAGTATTTGTCACGAGAAATTTGAATGCGCTTGGGCTAAGTTAATGTTGCTCTGAGTGAAGCTTTCAAGTCGACGAGTGAAGTTCGTGTATAAAAAGCTTTGAATTATAAATAACTTATATCTTACAGTTTTAGATTTTTGGGTATTGCTAAGTTATGAGTATACGTTATGTGGATACTGTTAAATAAGTTTATATTGGTTAAATTTATACGAACGAGAAAAATATACCTCGATTTTTTTCATTTGTCTAATGTAAGGCATGTCCAAAAACAATTCAGAAAGAACTTAATTTTTACATCGTTTCCAGCAAAACGCAACAAAATGTTATAATAACCTGAGACAACTTGAGAAAATGCCGGAAAACGCTAGGGCAGTTGAGACAATTTGAAAAAAGTCAACAACTTAACAAAATGTCCTAATAACCTGGGGAAAATTGGAAAAAACTCGGAAAAGGCTAAGGCAACTTGATAAAATGTCAGAAATGACTGGCAAAACTTAAAAAATGTCGGAAAAGGCGTCGTCTAAAGGTCACAATTGCGATTTTAACATTACAAGCGTCGTATACATCTCTACTCATTCGCAATTTGGTAGTTAAGTTTCAGAGTTTTTCCACTCATCTAGTTCTTAGTAAACATCAAATTACATTTTGTTATTTTATTTTGGGTAATTATTTCCATTAAACTCTCGGAAATTCTAATGTGGTGTTATATCAGTAATACATATTTAGCAGACCGGTCCTGTACAAAAATCTATCCTTTGATTAAAATTTTTTTTTTTTAAAGTTTGGGAAATTTTTGAACACAACTTATTGATATAAAAGCGATGAAACGATGTCGAAAAATATTGATACTATTTTTGATAAAAGCAAGAGTTTACACAAGCCGTATTGACTTTTTTAATTCACTTATTTAAATTCTATCAATTTATGTAAAAAAAATACTCTTGTTTACTGAAGTGGTATTTTCAAAAAAGAACTATTTTAGCATTTGGTAAAAACATGTTTTTACGAGGTAGTTTTTCATATTTAGTTTTTTGGCTGAGAAGTATTTTAATGCTTTTTTACCCATGCAATGGTCGAAAATATCTCATCGTTGCACAACCTAATTTTTCTTCGTATTTGAAACAAAATATTTCCATTTCATCTGTTAAAAATTCAGCCAATAACTGCGTAGTTTTAAATACGTAGGGCGTTAAGCGTAAATGTGTACACTTTTAACCTGTAATAACTTTGGCTACATTTCATGTTTTGACTGGGTATTGATATCGTTGGATAGCTAAAGAAGTAACTTAAAGATTTGCTGCCACATTTGGTAAGATTCGAGCCGGTTACGTATCAGTTACTTAAAAGGTTAAAGTGGAGAAAAAGCCTTTTTTATTTTTTTGAGTCAATGTTAAATATAAATATTAGGTTAGGCAAACGTCAATAATATTTGACGAATGCACTTTAGCTATAGGTTAGTATTTAAGATTGCTATTTGTATTGTAAGCATTTGTTACAAATGTATGGCATTATTATGTGATGACGTGATGATGATGGTCACTGCAACTGTAATGAATGATATATGTGCGATATAAAAGCGAATAAATGAGAGCAAGTTAATCACTTGCTATGAGAAAATCATAGAACTCAACACGTCATCAGCACCACTGCTAAAAACTGGGGCAAATTGATACAATTTCCGAAGAGTAAATTCTGATTTAAAAAACTAATCAAGTTTACATTTCCAAAAAGAAAGTAGGGTCTTCATACACCAAGTTTCCGAGAAGATACGGAAACTATAAGTCGTCACGATGACGACCAACAATACGACAATAATAACAACGAAGAGATACGATACGGGTAGTATCACCAAACTCACTGGTGATAACTACCGCGTATGAAAGACCAGGATGACTTGCTTGTTTCGCACGCATGATTTCCTAAAAATCGTCGACGGAACGACAGCCCGACCATCAACGGTGGGCGACGACTAAAAGGACTGGGACCAGAAGTCAAATGGAGCTTTGACTGCAATGCTCATGTCTATGAGCAAGTAGAAGCTGTCTCCAGTTGTGTTAGTGCCCAGACAGTTTGGGCAAAACTAGCCACCATGTATGAGAGCACGAGTGGAGAAAACAAACAACAATTGTGGCAAAGATTCTATAAGATGACAACGGAGGATTCTCCAGTGAGAACAATGTGTGAAATTCAGAATATTTCTGCTCAGTTTCGAAGTCTCGGTGTAACTGTTGATGACGACGCAGTCGTCGCTAGAGTCATATCAAGTATGCATGATGATTGCTATCGCCAATTCCAGGAAGCATAGCGATCACTCGAAACAAGGAAGCAAGACACAGCACATCTTCTCCAGAGATTGAAAATTTGAGAGATTGAAGAAGCAGACTCAAAGGCACTCGAAAAGAGTGACCCTACTGCGCAGGAAATATGTACACTCTTGGACGAAGAAATGTTACATGTCCGGAGAGGATATTTAAACTGCCTCTGAGCGCAACATTTACAATAAACAATGTTGTTTACCGAGGTTCAGTACTTAATGGTCATACTCATTCTCCGCATCAGGAAAGGAAAAACAACAAGAAGCAGTGGAGAACAATAGCAGCAGTCCTCTCAAACAACTAGCGTCGAAATACTGTAGAAATATTATTGACGCTTGAGGAGGGTGTTAAATATAAATATTAGGTTAGGCAAACGTCAATAATATTTGACGAATGCACTTAAGCCATAAGTTAGTATTTAAGATTGCTATTTGTATCGTAAGCATTTGTTACAAATGTATGGCATTATTATGCGATGATAATGGTCACTGCAACTGTAATGAATGATATATGTGGGATATAAAAGCGAATAAATGAGAGCAACTTAATCACTTGCTATGAGAAAATCATAGAACTCAACATTCAATTGTTCTAGTGCCGAGAAATGTCTAAATTTCGAGAATTCAATCAAGGTTTTGATCATAGATAACAACAAACAAATTGACGTGTTAGCTTATGGGTGAATTTTTTTATCGTGTATTTCGATAGAGGAGTCAAAGTAGATCAATTTTTGTCGGGAGACAACATGTCAAATTATCGACTTAACTCTAGATATCGAAGACGAGTGATCGGGACTCCAAAATCGTTTCAAAATGTATGGTCTTATTCGTCTTCGTATATTCTTCATGTCTTGACATGACATGTTCCGTATTAAATAGTGAATATTTTCATGTCAGATCTGCGGATGTGGAGAGATAGGGATCCAAAAAGGTAAACAGACGATTTTACGATGAATTGTTTATAACATTTTAACGAAATGCAAATATTTGTACATTCTTGTCATTTGTATTTCGTTTTCATGCAATTGTATGTGCGCAACGGATCACTAAATGTCATCACTAAAACGCTTTACTATGTATGTATGTATGTTATAAGGGCACTAGTGAACCGGGGCGACTAATCCTGTAATGGATTATTGCGCTCTTACTCTCTTGCACACTTGTACACTTCCTATAGAGAACGGACGCTCTGTAGGGATGCTCGAAACGCATTACTAACTTATCCATATATTAATTACCCTAGTAACCAAATTTAACATTTGTGTATGTATTAATTTGCTATGCTACGGCCCCAATTTTCTACATATTTCAAGTTCAGTAATGCGACTTTCTGTTCACCTGATTGACCGAAGTAGTTGAAGGTTATTTGTTGGTAAGCTTGTACTTGTGCTTTGTAGACCACCAGTGGCCTGATGCATAAAATATTGAGAGGTTACAGGTCACAGGTCATAAGTACAGGAACTTGTAAAACAAACATTCGTAAATTAGGTTGCATAAAAATTTAATCCGTATAGGTCACAATTTACATTACTTGTGAAAATTGTATGGAATTCACATAGTTATGGAGCTATGTTACCATTGTGATCACAATATTACAAGATAACAATTGTTAATTGGTTTATGCAACCGTTGTCTACAAGTACTGTGGAAAACAAATTGTAACCATGGGTTCCGAAAATTGTATTGTGAACAAATGGTTGATTTTTTTATGCAACCCAAAAAAATAACAATTGTTAGGTATCAATGGTTTTCCTAACAATCACAATTCACAATTGTTTTATGCCATGTACCCCAGGTTTATATCTAAGATTAGTAAAAAAGGTTTGAGGTCGGTCGGTCTTTGACAAGCTTTTTGTATAATCCGGCAACGTTCTCTCTCTATGTTTTTTTTGTATGCGTGTTCTGCCATTGCGCAGCATAGCTGTCGTTTAGTATCTAAAGAAATCCTATAAGTGACAAGGGTCGGTCTGTTTGTTGGTAGATTGTTATGTTTTGTTTTATGCAGATATTTTGGTGAGCGGCATATTAGCAAAACAATTATACATTATTCTCAAGTATGCGAGTTAAAGGCTGAAAGTGGGTATTTAAACGTTTCTAAGGGAGCTGACTTCGAATCCGAGGTCAGTTCTTAAATTTGAAGTACTACGTCACCAGAAAAGTGCGGGAAACCTTAGTTCTTTGAGTTTTGAGGTGAAAATCAGTTTGTGAGGGTAAGTGATGACGTAGATCACGAATCTGAAGTCAGTTTTTAAATTTAAAATACTACGCCTTCAGAAAAGCGTAGAAAACCTCAGTTCTTCGAATTTTGAGGTGAAACTTAGTAAGTGGGGGTAACTGATGATGCAGATTACGAATCCAACGTTAGTTTGTAAATTTAAAGTACTAAGTCGTTGGGAAAGTGCGGAAAACCTTTTTTTTTGAGTATTGAGGTGAAAATCAGTTTTTGAGGATAACTGATGACGCAGATTTCGAATCTGAGGTCAGTTTTTAAATTTTAAATACTGTGTCACCAGAAATTTGCCATGCTTAACCTTTTCTCTCCTCTTTGTCTCTTTTCTCCTCACCTCTCTCTCCCTTTTTTCTCTTTTACTGTCTGTTTGCAGAACATTTAATGTGGCCCAGTTGAGGCCAAAACGCATTAAAAATTTGATCCAAACCCATACCTACTAGATTTTGTGAGTGGACGTAGTTCACTATGGCGCCTTTTTACTGTATCTGGCCTTTACTAGTTACACAATATTAAATAACATGCGTAGTGATTACAAATTAATCGAAACAAGCATGATAACAGAAGGTGACGCCTACAATGTTTGTTTAACATTTATTTAGCAAGCATTTACATATTTACGTCTAATAGGTTTATAAAGACAAGAATGATGTGCATGTCTGGAATTTTCTGGAACTTTATGTGCAGATATTAAGAAATTTTTAATGAGCACTTGGTCAGTGAGATAACAGCACCTTAATTAGAAGCCACTTCAAATCACAAAAAATATTCAGCTAAACAAACCTTTCATTGGAATATTAATTCAAATTTTAAATGAACTTAAATATGAAGTACTTGGTTGGTGTATTATTGAGTTTGGCCTTGGTTGCAGCTACTACAGCTAGCAAATTTACGGTAGTGGTAAGGGATTTCGAAAAGTGCAAAAATGGCTCAGAACTTATTGTAAGTAATAATTTTAGTAAAAAACATTAAAAGTAAGCTTAAAAGGCATACCTTTATATGAGAACGTTTATAAAGAATACAGTTTTCTAATTACCAGCATGCCGTTTGTTAATTAAGTGGAATAGCTCGATGCCTAAAATGTGCTCCTGGTACAGTCTGGGACCAAGTAAACCTAGTGTGTAATCATCCCGACGCCACAAACTGTCCTGTCGTGACTACTGCACAGCCTACAACAGAAAGACCTCCAGAAAATCTTATATGCGACAAAGAAGTCACCGGTTTATTTTCCCATACAGATAAATACTCTTTATTCATTCTCTGTGATCCTGGTAGACTACCATGTACAATTGAATGCCCAGAAGGGACATGCTTAAATAACGTATTTACCTCGAAACATGAACTATTTAAAAATATGATTGAAAATTATTATTGATTTTTTAAATAAATTGTTAGGACACTAACACGTGTGAGTACCCGAATAAAAATGATGTTATGGGAAATAATGTAGCAACAGCAAAGGAAAGGGTATTTCGTAATGTTTTCCAGAGACAAAACCTCAACTACAGCAATATCAAAAGGGACAACTTCGCCGAAGCAGTACGATTTGTTGCTAATACATCAACAAATAGACGAGTTGAAAATACTAATGATGAGTCATGTGAATGTTAAATTTTTATATTCGTAATGCTTAAGTTACGACAAAACAATATTTAGAAATATATATTTTATGATTTTAAAATTTAACATAAATCTAAGTTTAGTATGGTTATAATTTTAAATTAACGATAAATGGAATCTAGAGATTAAGCGAGATTACTATCAAGCCATAAAACTTGAGCTATTGAAATAAATTCAAAATGTAACTAAAATTGTTACTAACTTATCTAAAAGTATTAGAGACCAATCTTGAAACGTGCTTTTATTAACATTAAAAAATAATCTTCCTGTTCGCAATGTTACAAAACTAAAAGATTTTGCAGTTTTATGTACTAACGTTGTTTGTTTAGCATTCTTAAGAATTTTACTCTTAAAAATTTTGGATCGATTTACCAGTGAATCAATAATACTACATTCAAGCCAATATATAAAAACTAGCAGGAAAGTAGCTAATATCATAATACAAATAAGTGGTACCTCACTCATTGCTTTTGGTAAATGCAAATATCAAATTAATGTAAATGATCCTAACAATTTAATTCCCATTAGTCCTATTGAATGAGAAGCCAAACGGTTTTTGGATAAATTGGCGTTGCAAAGGTTATTAAAAATTTGAAAGATTCGATAAAAACTTATCAAGTTTTGTTCAGTTTGTAGTCCTAATTTAGCCGTTTGAAAGGTATGCACATGTAATCTATTATTGTAAGACCTATTTACAATAGCACCAGGCATTACTATATCAAACCAAAACTCCACCAGAAATATATCGATTAAAACCTGGAATGCTCCCACAAGGACATGGTATACAAAACAAAGTGCACCATATACTACAAATGGCATCACAAGTCCAACAATTAAAAATAAAAATTCAACACGAACTTCTAAACAATCTTTTACTTAATTATGAATGGGATCTGAAGGATGAAATATATTACATGCAAATAGAATTGGATGGACAAATGTAAAATAGCATCCAAATTTTATTAGATGATCGTGAACAATTTGATTTGGGTCTTTTGGTAGTGGCCTGCCCGTTATTAACATTTTTCTAAGAATTTTGTTCAAATTGAAACCTTGGTTGTAGGAGAGCACAACTTCGGAAATATTATCCACCTCTGATGAACTTACAATCATGATTGAACTACAAATCATAAATAGATCTATTACGCAAACTAAAGTAAGTAAATATACGTTGTTTGTACTTCGGTCTTGTTGAGTGACATCTTGTATTAGATTTAAATTCAGAAAAAAATAAGGGTATACTGCTAGAATCAAACATGTGAAGATCCCTATGTAATGAAATGTATAAACGAAGTACCAACTGTAGCCTTTACAAATAACAAACTTGTTTAGTGCTTTGTCCCAGTAGAAGAATTCTGCAATAGTGAATTGGTCCAAGGTATGAAGACGAAATTTAAGGTGCCACTTGATTTTGTCAGTTAGTATTTTTTGGGAATTTAAATTTTTATTTTATTTATACCGATATTTAGGGAATAGTTCTTTAAGAAATTGTAAAACATACTGAAGTAGAAAGCTAAAGCTAAGCACTTATAAAGAAGTTTCTTTAGAATCTTGGCAATATTTTGTTGTAAGGTTTGCATGAGTCAGCTGTTTTGAAGAGTCTAATAATAGTTAGAATTTAAGGTACTCCACAGGAGTACTTGCTTTTGAAAAGAGATTCAAAACTAATTTATTTTCAGAAATAGTTCTCAATTATTAAAACAAATTGTTATATAAAATTTATCAAAAAACTAACTATTTTGAATTTGAGCAACAAGCCTGAAAAAGTTTTTTGGTATTTAAAATAAATTTAATTTGAAAAATTATTTTTGGCTCGACATGTTTTTTAGAGGTTAATTTCTTTCTTTAAATTTTTTATTCTTAAAATTTACAAGAAAATTTTAAACGTCTGTAAATTATGAAATAAAACAAATCCAAAGGACAGGTTGCGTTAACGGCTATTTTTTGGCCCAAATTTTTTTTCTGGGAACACGTCGTCAAAATTTTTCAAAATGCTAAAATTCTAAAAATTCGAAGCCCGATATCTTACAAACCAGACAACTTACAGAGCAACTGTTGGTATCAGAAGCTACTTAATGATTTGTACTATAATTCACTAAATACGCTGTAAACATTATCGACACCCTACGCATACAACATAGAAAAATTGTCATTATTGCACCAAAAAATGACGGAATCGTTTGTTTAGGCGCCGTGGACGCGCACCTGCAACCACTTTACTTTAAGTTTTTATGTCAAAACATTGACCCCCTCCATGTTAATCAGAAACCCAGTGTTGGAAAAGGAGGCATTTCTATATGACCACTGTCTGTTTCCTGATGACCTAAAACGCCCAAAGGGCCCAACCGCCCGACTCAGAAAATTCAATGTTGTTCGGATCACAGGATCAGTGAGAAATGAGTATTTTACAGTTGCACAAGGAGAGTTAATTTGACTAAAAAGAGATCAATTTATTTCCATAAAACCAAATTAACCCAAGATTACAATCGGCAGTGACTGGAATTCACTGAAAAGTAAGCAATTATCTTTGACCAGAAGGGGCGGAATTTCTATATAATTCAGTGGTGGTGCTGCTACAGCCACCACCACGAGACAGTGTTCACACAGATACGGCCGGGGAAGAAGTGCCGAAGTAGGAGAAAGAGAGTAAAGAAGCTGAGAAAAACATGTTTTTCTCGTGTGGAACTCTGCTCAGCTTGTTCGCGCGTTTGTGTTCAATGTTGTGTGGGTGTTCTGCTAAATCTCCCCTTGCGCTATTGCTCCCCTTATTCCCCTTGCGCTTATTCTCTATAAACTCAAACATAGAAAAATTAGAAATGGTCTCATACGGACCATTGCTAATTCGTTAGTAGGGGTCCGATGACCATTTTGCAACACACTCCCACCTTCCAGTTAGGCACCTACAGGTCCTGACTCGAACAAAACTGCAAAATGATGAGGAGGAGACTGGAGCCTTAATGTAAATTCATTATACGCTGTCACACTCGCCTGTTCCAACCCACACCCCTCGTCAGTAGACGGGCCAGATTCCGGAACATCCCCGCGTGGATAGCTAAAAAGGGTCCTCCAATCTCCTCGGTGGGCTAGTGTCTGATTGAAAATTTTTTTCTCAAAAAATCAATCTAAAAAAGCATAAAAAATTGAAAGAAATGATGATCCACGTTGGACTCCATCACAATAACTGTTCCGTTGGGAGTTTGTTCTCCCTTCGTCGCCTCCCACCGTTGAGAGGTTTGTTCTCTTCCTTCTCTGGAGGGTGGTAGAGGTACTCTGCCTCTTCTGCGTGTCACTGAAGGACGATGGTCATCCTTCTCTGATGATCTGGGTAGCAGTAATCTTCCGCTGGTTTCTGGTTAACATGGAAGAGGTGAATGTTTTGAAATAAAAAGAATTATAGTAAAGTGATTGCACGTGCGTGTCTACGGCGCCTAAACACGATTCCGTCATTTGTGGTGCAAAAAATGACTATTTTTGTATGTGTAGAGTATCGATAATTTTTACAACATTAAGTGAACTATAGTGTAAAGCATTAGTAAGCTTCTGATACCAACAGTTGCTCTGTAATGTGTCTGGTTTGGAAGATATAGGGCTTCGAATTTTCAGAATTTAAGCATTTTGAAAATTTTTGACGACGTGTTCTTTGAAGGCCCATAAATCTCTACCAGGAGGTAGAGATTTATGGAGGAGAAGGCGAACAAAACTGAACAAAAAAACCAGAAAAAAATTTTGGGGCCCAAAAATGGCTGTTAACACAACCCGTCCTTTAAGCTATTTATATATGCAAAATTTGGACTACGTAGAGCCGTGTTATAAAAAAAATATTTATCCTATCAGCGCTAGAATACTTCATTAAAGAATATAACTTGTTTAAAGTAACATTTGACTTATTACTAGTAATTTATTTCATGTAAACGTGAGATTAGTGAATTCAGTTGTGTATAAAGTAAGGCGGCGACATGCATGTAACTCAACGACCGGTTGTAAATCTTTGCTTATTCCAAGATTTTAGTAAAAATATCTATTAAAGGAACTCATATAATGTAGGGCAACTAATTTTAACTGACGTAGTATGTCTGAAACCTTCCAGTATAGGTTAAACTGTTATAGGAACAATTTGACATCATATCAAAATCGAAATAAGGCAGCTTCAAACAATTTAACTGTAAGACCTGTTTGATTTTTGTTTGTAACTATTTTGTATAGCATTCAATTTTAATACTGACACGATTATTGAGCTAAAACAGTTCTTTTAATTGGAAACTTTTAACTAAATTAACTTAATTAAAAATATAAGGAATGTTGTAACACATGTGCAAGTTGACGTAGCTAACCGTTGGTTCTTTTGTGGTCATAAGTCCCCACAAATGAGTTAAATATTCTAATATAATGAAGACTTGAGCGTATTTCCTAGTATCTTTTGTAAATATTGTTCATAAATACAAACAAAGCCCCACGGAGTCATGACTGAATTTGTCTTTTGATTATTTTCCTCGCGTTTACATGAAATAAATTACTAGTAATAAGTCAAATGTTACTTTAAACAAGTTTTATTCTTTAATGAAGTATTCTAGCGCTGATAGAATAAATATTTTTTTATAACACGGCTCTACGTAGTCCAAATTGTGCAACATTTTACCACTTACGGCCCTAAAATAAAAATTAGCATGCGCCAGCCACACTGTGGAAGTATGTTTAAAACTAAATGTCAGTTTAGAGTTAAAACCACTTGATTGAACTTCCTTGCCGCAAAACAGCCATATTTTGGTCGATATTGTATTTTTAGTATTGAAAATTACAAACTTTGCAATACTTTTTGAACAGTATGTTTTTGAGATTTTTTCTGAAAGTGCTACCAACCCAATATGTGCAGTACTTAGCAAACAAATTGCACACCATTAGATGCGCAATTAAATAATCTACCTTTATGTGAAAACCGCATTTCGAAATTCTGTCAACTTTGAAAGTTATGGCGATTTTAACTTTCTTGCAATACTTTATGAACAAAGTGTAGTTTGACAATTCAGGCAAGAACTTATATTGCAAGATGAAAAAAATTACGCGTTATATTATTAAATTCATTAAATTATTAAAAGCTTTATTTTTTGTTTAGAATATACTAGATTTATATACTCTATTAATACTTGAAATAAACTTTTACATTGAACAAAAATAGTTTCATTGGTTATTTGTGAATTTAGGAAGGAAATTTTTCTGATAATATTTTTAATTTAAATAAAGAGGTTTATATATTGATGATATAAAGTGGCTTGAAACAAAATATCTCAAGCCTAACCGTTTCTCAACGATTGCCCTTACTAAAATTAAAACGTGACTAATAAAGTTACAAGCTTGTCCAGTAATACTAAGAGCCAGTCAAAAAATGTACTTTTATTTACATTACAAAATTTTCCCGCAGTTTGCAATGTAACGGGTC
>JAQIWN010003934.1:0-12088 GCA_034699025.1 Entomobrya cf. arborea Gr-Col-00668
GTCCAAAAACCTGCATAGCAAGTGTACTGAACAATTAAAACATAAATATTACTAAGTTTCTTTTTGACTGAAAAATTACAGTTGACGCTAGTTCTGTTATGGATTTAAGCAACGTCAATAGACAAAAGTAAACCTAACCGAAATAAACAAGTCTGTTTAAGGCTATAAACTGCAATACGGTTTTTGAAGAACGAACAGATTCCAGTAGAATAAGGTTAAGTTTTTTTTATAGAAAACCAAATGCTAAGTCGAATAACCTCGATGAATAATTTGGTTACCATAATGCCGTTTTATATTTCCAAAGGCGGATGTGGTTTAAACTCCAACATTAAATGCCATCGAATTGGCATGTGTGACCAGATATAATATTTTTATAGCTAAGAATAAATCCATGAACGTATACCAGACGAAATTATATAAATTAATCAAAAATTGATAATGAATAATATGTTGACAAATCAATTTTATTTCTTTCGATTTTACAATGATGAATAATTGTAGGCCTATAATATGATTTTGTCTTGTCGAACGTAATGGTCACAAAAATTTTATTTCTACATAGCACGTTAAAATTATCACAACTACATAAGCCCTTAAATTTAATCTTGTATAACTTTATGTATTTTTAGACTGTATGTCTATTTTGAAAGGAGGACATCACTCCAATTAAACCAAAGCCAAAATGTCAACAAATGATTTGTGAGTTATCCACGATTTGTTAAACCGACCATGGTTTTAATACAGGATTTAAAAAGATTTTACTAGTAGCTGCATTCTAATTCTTCAATTTTGGGTGGAAGAGCCAAGTCATATGCCATCATTTATAACAATTATTAAGTAGATTAAAGATTTTTTTCCTTGTGCAGGAATGCTTCTTTAAGTGTGAAGTAATATACCTATTTATGGAACAATGGTATAAAGTGCTACAAACTACAAACGCTTTAAATTTTTTGAAATATTTCGTTTCAAATTAAAGTGCACATTTGATTAAAGTATGAAGTATCAGTTATTGTATTTACTGCTTGTTTTGTCAAAATGTGCATCTAACAATTTTTACTTTTATCGCTATGCTTAATCCCTATTAAAAATGTAGGGCTGACTTCCAAGTAAATTTCTTATTTATATGACTAGTTTTAAGTTTTTAAATGTTTGCTTTTTTATTTACATGACTAAAAAATTATACTCTGTTTATTGAAATATCTTTACAAAATTAATTTTTTTATAAATAAAAGTTAATTGATAAAACTTGCTCCTTTGAGTGAGTTTATAAACTGAAATGGTCGGCAATTTAGGAAAAAATTAACCATTTATAAAATATCTGATGAACAGAAAAGTTGAATAAAATCATATGTCTGTTCAGGAAGTTGAAATTGTATTGAATAATTGAAAAACCTGATCGAATTTACCAATTTTAATGATTTCGAGCTGGTTTTTTAAACTTGTGGTTTGTAATTTTTATGCTAGATTTCATAATATTTATATCTTTATTGACCATAAAAAAGTTAATATAATAAAACTTATCAAAGGAAAAACTTATAAAATGCTTCGCCACAAAACTATAACACTATTTTCCCAACTTCTATGCCGATTCCGGTAATAATTTAAATTTACGCCGTAACAAGTCGAAATCAATGCAATAAAAAATTTTGGTCAAAATATGTTCAACTCAAACTGTCAGTCTCGTCTAACTGAAAATATTTACAATGATTGATTAACCCAAGTATTTAATAACAGATTTCCCAAAAATGTAAAACAAAGTATAAGTGTTAACAAAGCGTCAATGTTGCTTTCAATAGTCAAGCATGGATTTTCAAATAAGCATGAAGTGAAAAAAAAATCTGTCAAGATTGAAAATTTGATTTTAAATGTACATCTTAATGCTCTGTCAATACCGGTTTCTTTAAAAGACAGGCGTCACTTATGAAAATACCACAATACCTTATTATTTATCAATATTTTTATGTTTTGCTGCTATAGTGTAGTAGAATTCGCTAAATTTATGCATACCAAATAAAAACTAGCACGAGTACAGAATTACAAAATCGGGCTAACTTCCACGAAATAAGTGTACAGATTTAACACAAGTAAGGGGAGTCGTCGCACTGGTAAATTGCATGGCAGGAAATTTGCCGAGCTGGCAAAGCGGTACTACTGGGAATTTACATTCTGGGAGATTGGAACTGGGAATAGTCGCACTGGGAAATTGCGGCTGGGAAATGACGCGTAACCGTTTCCTTTAAGATTGACACAGTAGTTTTCTGAGTATTCCACAACGCACAAGAAAAGCTTACTCGAATTTTGGATAATTAATTATTTCCTTCAGGATACAATAAAATAACCTACCTTCAACAATTGGGTTTCCTACATTTCACACATTTATCAGAAATTTTTCCGTTCCACCAAATTTTAAAAACCGTACCAATAACTGAGTTAACAATAACTCATTTCGACATTCTGTATTTTTTTTAAATGGCTTCACTAAACCCAAAAATCCTACTTCGAATACTTGTTTTCGTTCCATCTCAACTTGGAATTATTCCAATAAAACTGGACCACAAATCCTTACAAGTCACCTATAGAAATAAAACAAACCCAACTCTACAAGCAAACAAAATTCTTTTGCTCCAGTGGCTTCTTGTATTAGTCATGTGTATCCAAGGCATTGAATGCGTGTACCTTCATCCTTCCAACTACAAACTTACATTTACAAACAAAATAACATACACGTTTGCATTCCACTTTCTACTATATTCAACAGTTTTACAACAAAGTTGTGTCACAAACGCGGCATCTCAACGTCTTTATATAAATGGACTCCTCCAAATAGAAAACGAATCAATAAAAACAAATGAAGTCAAGCACAAAACTCGAAAGTCTTTTATAAAGGAGCAGGATATGGTTTTCGCCGCTCGAATGACTGGTAATTCTTTCATGGTACCGATATTGGTTACATTCGGACTTCACTGGGCTTCTCCTTGCAAGGCATCAATCATTGGATTCCTTCTTATACCGGAATGTTCAAATATAGTTTTGTATCAAACGTGGTCGAACTTTTTTGTGAAAACTGCAGTTTATTTGGTAAACTATTGGTCATGGATTGCAGCCGTATCTTGTAATGTTTACTGCATTGTAGTGTTCCTATCTCTGTGCGCCCTTAGTATTGGTGATTTATTGCAATATTTTGTACATATGTATAAATTTGAAGAGGAACGTGACATGTACCAAAATGGTATATTCTACAGAAAAATTCAAGTTTTGGGCTGCATTTGTGACGAAATTCAACAATCCGATATTCTCTCTTGGACAATTGTCGAAGGCATATTATTAATAATCTGTGCTTTAAGTGTTATATTTTCAATAAGTTGGACAAAGGAGAATACAATTTTACTTGGGATGTTCTGTTTGATTGCAATGGATACAATAATTCTTTTCCTTTTCTGCATTGGAGGTATGGCTGAAATACATTGTGAGTTTGAAAAGGTTCTTGCCGAAATCACGGGGCGTAAAATTTTATTGGTTAATACATCAAAGAAAAGTTCAAAATGGCGAAAACGTTTCTACATTTCTTGCAAACCTGTAAAATTCCGATTTGGTCATCTTAACTTTATTGATCGGTTGACTCCTTTGAGCTGCGTGCTATTTTCTGTTGAGCAAACAATATCGCTTTTGATTCTTGGGAAAAGAATATAGATATGAAGTATTTTGAATTTAACGGCAGAGAAGTTCTAATCTTTCTTGTGTCTAACTTTTCAGTTTGCTATATTTTCTAACTACACTGCATCAATGTATCATTTTATACACTGTATTACAAAATATAAAACTTTTAATGAAGTTGTAGTCGACCAATTGTTAAAAATTAAAACAAAAATACATAATTAAATACAATGTCAATTATGTCAAATTTAAATTTAATTTTCAGTCATACCGTACTTATACTACGTTTTAGGGCCAAAATATCAAATATTGTAAAAAAAACTTGCGTGTAGAATAAAAACCGCTAATACTGATTTAAAAAACGAGTTCAGAATAACAACAATTTGAAACTGCAGACCAAGATGAGCAAAAACTTGCTTCATATTTGATTTTTTCGAAAATCTTAAGAAATTCATTCAACATTATTAGCTATCATTTCCAGACCGATCATTTTTTATTCTGTCGTTTCTTAGACGAAAATAAATTAATCAAAAGCGTTTCTCAAACGTACATTAAACTTTATAAAGTAATAATTATGAGGTGCTGTGTGATTTTGTTTAATAAAAACCAGTTAATACTAAAATGTGCTCTGCGCTTCACAAAAATTTATCACTAGAATTTCAACAATCATTAAAAAGTCCTATTGTTTGTTCAATCCCCTTAAGCTTATGTCTTTTGGACGTTATACTTCAAAACCATATTTTACTGTTTCAAATTAACGGCTTCAAGCTGTCTCTAAAAGCATCAAAGTTGAAACTAAAACTCGACGCGCTTGTTGCTAGTATGAGTGCTTAAAATTATAAAGTAAAAATAAGCTCTATTATAAAAAAATTACAAATTACCATGCGCGAAACCATTATAAATTTTTCATCAAATAAATCCTTATTGGACATGTGGCTTTTAACCTAAAAAAGAATTGACACCATTTCTTGAGTGAAAATATGTAATGATATAATAAATTAGATATTCCTTGCTACATAAACCCCAAAACCCTCTTTATTTTGGCTATTTTCGCCCCGTGGAAGGTATAATATTTAAACATGAACGGTATGTAAGTGTTTCTCGTCGTGACTTAATCGTAGAATCGTATACACTAAGTAAACTTAGAGGTCTGATTTCCAACATAATGCTTATGCAAGATTTTTTCTACAAAAATTAATGAAATGTTTATGTTTATTACACGTGTGGAAAATATCGATTACTACAAGTTTGATATTTCAATTATTCCATAACATTTTCATTTTCATACAGTATACAAGCAGCCAAGTGCCAATTTTTTCAGTTTCAGGAAAGAATCTAACTTGAACACACACAAGAATACTTAAATGTTGTTATCTGAAAAAAACATTATGGTACGCTTATCAAAGTTGCAAACATTTTTGGCTCCATACCGAGAAAATATATTTTGTTGTTAATAACATGCTTCATTAAGCTACAACTATTGACACAAAATATATTAAAATATTCGGATAACTTGATTACTAACTTACCGTAAAAAGGGGCTGATTATCAGCCCAATGTCTTGGGACTTAAATAATCTTTTAAAAAATTCCAAGAGGAAGCCTTCCCCTTTGTCGTGTATCCTCTCAAAACATTTCTTGAACGACTTTAAACATTATATGTTAGATCATTTCACCAAAACTGTTAGAACACTGAAACTAAGCTGCAAAATGGTTTATTGTTTCGTTCAAAGGCTTAGCTTATTAGATTGCTGGAACTAATTATTTGGTAGCGAAACCACAAACTTGCTACCAAAATCCCTACTTACTTTTGTTCTTAAGACCAATGCAAAGGTACGCTGAAGAACAAATCTTATAAACGACGGAGCTCGTTTCCTGTCCATTTTGTGGAAACCGCCAACGCGAAGCACAATTTTGGAAAAACTTTTTACAGTTCTTCTTGAATATTTGCATGCATTCCATGTACCTAACCTTTTTAATATTTTTCCCGAAATAAATTCCGGCATACTTCCTTTTTCAAATATTATGTAGCACACAGAAGCTAGCAAACTAATTATAAAAATCATTGCTAGGATAATTAAGACTGAAAACCTTTCATGGCATATAATAAATACGTAAAGTACCGAAATTACACAAATTCCACCAAAAAACTCTGCCGCTGGCCAGAAATATAATTGAAGGCATTGATTACAAAGTATACCAATAGTTTGCTCCTGGCGATACATTTGAAAAATTTTATTGCGACGAATTAGATATTCCAAACCTGTCTGTCTCTCTGTATTTTTTATGTAATTTCTATAAAATATACAATTATTATATTAAATTTAAATCACAAACTTGGATAAAAACATTCATTCATTTCATTTACTCACCTCAGATTTTCCATTTGTTCAGAAATGCTATGCAACGCAACCAGAAAAAGTGCAACAACAAAGCTAAGAATAGCTGCTACAGGTAACATAAATACAGCTTCGGCGACAAATATTACAATTCGAAACTTTAACGATGTGCAATCCATTCGAAACAGCTGAAATGATAAAACATTATGAAGACATGGTAAAGTAACTACGGCCATAGGTATTAGAATAGAGTAAAAAACGGCAATACCAAATGTGGAAGCAAACAAGCAGAATTTAAACATGTTTTCTTTGAAAGTTTTGTAATTTGAAGTCTTGCAAGTTGGACTTTCAATGTTTTTGTGATTCAAACAATTTAGAAACTGTGTGATATATGATGCTTGGATGTGAATTCCAAATGTAAATATAGTAGCACCAGATTTGGCTAATATAAGGTATAGTTGAAACAGAATAACTACTAAGTTCTTTGTAGGCGTAAAGTATAATTTGGTACTTAATTCAAATGCAGTTACAAACCAAGAGGTTAGATGAAATAAAATCCAGAATAGTTGCGCATTTTTGCTCAAACGCTTGTACATAAATGGATTAGTAAAGTTTGATTCTAATGACACGCTCATTGGAATTAAATTTAGTTTCAATCGTAAAAACCAAATACAATGCTTGATAAGCTGGAGAGAATTTTTCGTTTCCATTTTCTCGCAGAATTTATTTCCAAAATCAACTGCGTTTACAGATTCGACACTTATGTTCTTTTGCAGAGCAAGACAAAGGTGAACTAAGGCCAAACATGTGTCAACTATAGGACTATGTTATTCTTGGGCGTTTCTTTAAGTTTATGTCATTCCTAAAAACAGTTTTAATTAAGCTTTATAAAGTCCACGATTCTGTTCGTCGCATTTGTGTGTTTGTCTGTCTGACTGTCCGCGCTCCAACTTCGACAACCTTTAGAATATATTCCTCAAACCCGGAATGCTAGAATCTTTAGCGCCAAATTCAGTTGTTTATTAGCTGGTGAATTTAAGATTTCAGATTAAAACTCGCCCGGAAAAGAACTTGAAAAGGACTAACTGTTGGCTTAACAAATATTCTAACATGCATACATTCCACATTTTATTTATCTACGTGTTCTATCCTGTCTCAACATAATGTGTTAAAAGGGAAATCAGATCAAGGGTTGTTTTCCAGCTAAAATTTAATAAATTAAATAAGCTTACAAAGCTAACTAATTAAATTTTGGTTGTGGAAAACAAGCCAGAATACATGTTTTCCTATTCTTGGTGAACCTTATCTGTGAAGTTTACTTTAGACGAATAGAAACGGACACATAACTTATGAAACTTTTTGTTCATCTGACAGTTTTCATTTGCTGGGTCAATATTAAATGTGGAATGACTGTAAATTATTTTATTTCAGTCTCACATCAACCACATGAACACTATCTTGTAAAATTAATTATTATATAACTTTGAACTTTCTTCAGTTTTACAAAACCGGTTGCCGAAAATATTTTAAATTACATACAAAACATTGTTTATCGTATACACGAAGTTAAAAAATATCTTTTCGTATTATCAACGATAAATTATTTGAAAAATTCGGCACCTGCAATTTGTTTTAAAATTCAATTTGAATTAAATGAGATGTTTTATGAGAGAATAGTTCTTAAATGTTTTAGTTTTGCTGATAAGGCATGAAAAATACATTATTTTTTAAATCATTATTATGATTGTGTTTAAATTTGATGTGATGATGGCTCAAATAGTTTAAAAACTAAACAATATCTTAATTATTGACCCATAAAATAATTGAGCAACTATTCACTTTGAATTGGTAATCAATCATAGTCGAAAACATTTGTGATTGATGCAGTGGAAGAGAAAATTATTTGAAAACAAATACATGAAATGTGATTCCTACATTTTGAATGATTCTGCTGTAAAAACTATTTATTTTGTATAATTCAAGGAGCTCGGATTTTTTTGTAAAATATAATCATGGAATTTAGATCCGAAAACATTTTTTTCTTAGCATTCAAATTTTTAGCTAAATTTTGTTTCGTAAATTAATACCCACTTATTTTAGTGTTTAGACGAATTTCAGATATTAAGAAACAAACTTTAACCAAAAAAAATTTAAGGCCAATTTTATATGTTGCACTTTAAATCAATAAATGTTTCAAAACAAATTTAAAAATACATATTAGCATTTTAAGTTGATCTTTCATGACAAAAACAAATTTCCCTTAAATTGACATTACCGCACGCAAACAAACATGTTTTTACAGAAAGGCAATCCTCGCTTGTTTTTTACAATATGATTACGTGTTTGTATTTGCATTTGATCGTAGTATATTTATCAACTCATTTTTTTGAGCGACGAAAAATCCATACGCCAACAAAATACGGATATTAATGTTATCAAGCCTTGCGTGGTCTAATTGCACGAGCATATTTGATTGGGTTCTGGAACAAAACCACGATATGTTAAAAACAAATTTCAAGAAATCGATACGTCTTTTTTGTTCTAGCAAATATTTTTTCTTATTATTCCACAGACTGCATTACCATCACTACATTTATCTGAACATTAGTATTCTTCGTGTACATCTATTAAAGGGTAACAAATAAACTAATACACATTTTTGAAAACTTTTGGATTTAAAATTTCGAAAAATCAATTTAAATACCTTTGACAGATCTCAAAAGTTGATTTTATTGACCCCATTGTAAATTCAATTAAACTGTAAAACTTTGTTGTTAAAGAACATATTTTAGTTACCAGAACGATACACTGTGACTCATATATTCCAAAATTCTTATTTTCTTCTGCTTTTCTCTTAGTTTACTTCAAGTTTTACACTCAGTTTACCAAATATGAATCAACTACAAAATAATCAATTACACCTTTTAAACTCCTTTCCCGACTGTGTGCTCAGCATAATAAATTTTGCAGGGTTAAATATAAACTTTTCTAAAATTTCCCAGCCAATATTATTATTTCATTTTCTTTCATTTCCTGGAAGATTTTACCTGTATCCTTTTGAAATGAGTCCTTACCAAAATGACAAATATTCTAACTGGGTTTTAAACACAGACCTTACTGAAATATTTGAAACTGGGGAAATGAAAGTCAATAATAAAACAATATGGTTCAAATACTCAAAAAGCCTGAAGTACCTAAAATCTCCCTTTACAAATAAGTTTCAAAATTCCCTAAGAAACAAGCTTTGTGAAACAAACATTCATCTTTATCCACCCAATAGCAAATACTCGCCTCAATTTTATTATCAGGGTGCACTTAAACTACCACTTGATTCTTATCGGGTCACTTCAGAATCTGCATTTGAAGCCTACAAATGGAAAACGGACTTCATCAGCACAGTACCGAAATACTCCATTTTCAGACAGACTTAAATAAAATAAGTGGAAATTATCTTTACAAACGTAACTGGATTATTAGTGTAATTTCCAAACCCTTATTTTCAAAGCTGACTGAAACAATTTTGATATTAGAAGATGGAAAAAAATTGCAAACGTTATGTTCGTACTGCAACCCGTGCGATCCCTTCGAGTTGATAACATTTGAATTATCCCAATTAAATATACCATTTAATTTATCTGAACGCACTAAGATCATCCAAAAAATGTATCCTAAGCGGATCAATATTGTTTTGTTCACAGAAATGTTCAACTACCAAAATTTAAATCAGGAGGGACGTAGATCCAGAAAATTTTTATTGCAACATTTAACTTCTATTCGTATATTTGAACAAACTGCATTCTTACCCCATCTGTCCGATATCCATCTATTATCTCTTTTTCTTCCGGAAAACATAACACTAAATTTTGCAGACCAATACGACAAAACATGGCAACAATGGATACAACTTAAGATTGATGGATGTCCAAAAGATGTGCTTTTGCCAAATCATTTTCGTCCTGTAATTCATAGAGGTACTCGAGTAAACGTAGCATTACATCAAGAAATCGCACTAGTATTTCACCGAAAGCAAATGCGATTTGTTAGTTGCCACAAACAACAAGTTGAATGGATCCACCAACTTAAAGAATTAGTCCTTGCGTTTGATATCCCAACATGGATGCTAATAGTAACCTGTTTTGCAACAATTGCTTATATCCAAGCTCATTCTTATGGATATAGAAATCGAAAGTATGATGTTGGAAATTTGTGCTTTTCCTTTGCTACGTGTTTGATGGATCAGTCAAACAAGATATTTCAGAACAAGCAACTCAAATACTTGGTCTGTTCTTTGCCATTGGCGCTTCTAATCTTGAGCAATGAATACAAAGGCGAAAATATTACCAGGCTAACTTTGGAACCCAGCTTGGTTCCATTTGATACGTTTACTAGTCTAACAGAAAATAACTTTACAATATATTCCAGACGTCATGTGTTACCGACTGAAACACAAATGAATGTGAAAATAAATTCTGGTTTGAAGCAAGATTATGTTAATTATAGTCCGCACGAGTTTTACCCGATTGTCTCTGAGCTTGCGTTTGAAGTTATGCGAAGGTTTGAATTGCTGGAAATCAAAATTTTACAATCGCTAATGCATAAGTTTTCCAATTACACTCAGCTTTACCTTAAAAATTCAAAAATGTTGCCTTATTGGAAAACGAGTTCTGGGGATCATGGAAATACTGAAACAGTTCATCAAGTTTTAGAAATGTGTATGGAATCCTGTCACAAATCAGCAATTATTGTGGACCAAAACTTTGCAAATCAACTATACACGGTTTTAAAGTCGTCCTTAAAAAGCCGGTATATTTGGGAAAAGATGTTATCAATGAAAACTTAAGGGATATAAGTTTTATGGAAGTTTTCCAACTAATTTGATGCTAAGATTTAAGTACTCGTTCCAGACTGGTATAGTGGAGTGGTGGAAAGAATATTTTAAATGGGTTGTTACTCTAAAAACTGAGCTGGCATACAAGGATATATTGAGCACAAAGAATCAGACAAAAGACGATAATAGTAAGGCTGGTATTTACATCTTGTCCTTGATTCCTGGTATTGGTCTTCTTTTTTCGGTGTTAATTTTCATATGTGCAGATTGCGAATTGGCTATGAAATGTATTGGTTTTATTTGGGAACAAATTTTCAAATGCAGGAAACCTAAACAGTCAGATTGTATTTTAGCTAATTGCACAAATGAGATGTCCAGTTTGAATAGAAGAGATGAGCAAAATTCGATGTTTATTTTGCGCTAATTTAAAGAAACACTCTACTTTTACCAAGTTTTATAGTTTCCAAGCTCATTTGATGGACATCCACACAGAATTGTTTTTTCTTGATTCAATTGTATCTGAAGAAAAACTTTTTGAATTATATAATATGTCAAATTTGGTTGTAAGGGCAGAGGTAGGTTCTGCTACGTCCCCTGATATAGAAGAAAACTGCAATGCTACAATGCAAATTATGTGTCCCTACAATTGCTTAGAATATAGAAGTGATAGCCTGCTAGCATTAAAACAACATTTATTAATTTATCATAAAGATGCTTTGCTTGAAAAAATAAAGAATCTTTTAGAACTAGCCACTAAATAGGAAAAAGGCTTGAGAAAATGTAGATTTTGAATAATAACTAAGAAAATTTACAAATAATAATAATGTTTATTAACAAGCTTTCATGTATATTACATGATTGCTTGTATTATGTCGGAAAAAACTTATTGTGCCCAATAATAAAAGAAAATTGTAATATTATTTAATTACACAACTATTTAGAGTAAAATAAGAGTACTTATAGAACAAAATATCATTAATGTACAATATTTTTGTTTTTTATCTTTATTCACGGAACCGTACTTATTTTAGGTGACTATCGTGTTGTTAAAACTATAAACATTAGATATTTAAGTGGACCTAAAATTTGAAACTCTAGAGCTTTATTAAAGCTTTTGTAAATGATTTAATGCCTATTCTTTAAATTATCAAATATTCTATGCCGTAGCTGTTTATGTATGGTGGGGAACTCTGCAAATACCTGATATTCTATCTTTAATACATGTTTGGTTCATTTATCATAATTCTGTCCCATAAGAACTTCCGAAA
>JAQIWN010003935.1:0-12086 GCA_034699025.1 Entomobrya cf. arborea Gr-Col-00668
TACATCTTTGCTCCAATGGTTTCCCATGTAAAATGGGAAACCAATTAGCCTAATAAATTATTATTATTTGTTTTACTGTTCGATTGTTAGTACTGTACTGAATGTGCTGCGATTTTTGACAACAAAGAATAAACCTTTTTCGTGTATATATATATATAATATTAGAAGGGAAGCGTTGTTCTGAATATATTTTTACGAACTTTATCTATATTAACTTTCATGCCGCAAACCATTAACGTATCTGTAAGTAAAAATACAGATTGAAATGACACTGCCTACCCACACTCACGAGTCAAAATGGAAAACGAGATGAAGAGAAAAGCAAATTAACAAGCTCTGTGGCATGATAACAAGATACGGTTTTGTTAAGTGTGTAATGTATACTGTACACATATACGTAGAATATACGGCCAATATGCATTTTTCATGAAGCAGTATTTATATTGTAAACACGTTTTTAGCTGTCCCCCGAATGTTTTGTTTTTAGTACACAGATGCCCGATTTGCGTGCACCTATCATCCGAGGGGCTCTTTAGGCCACCGGGTACATTTGCTTAATTCTGTCAACCGAATGTGGTGGTGCCCAGTACCCAAGTGCCCTGGTGTCCACCGAATGTGGTGGTGCCCGGTACCCAAGTACCCTGGTGTCCACCGAATGTGGTGGTGCCCGGTACCCAAGTGCCCTGGAGTCCACTGAATGAGGTGGTGCCCGGAACCCAGGTACCCTGGTGTCCACCGAATGTGGTGGTACCCGGTGCCCAGGTACCCTGGAGTCCACTGAATGAGGTGGTGCCCGGAACCCAGGTACCCTGGTGTCCACCGAATGTGGTGGTGCCCGGTACCCAGGTACCCTGGTGGCCACCGAATGTGGTGGTGCCCGGTACCCAGGTACCCTGGTGTCCACCGAATGTGGTGGTGCCCGGTACCCAAGTGCCCTGGTGTCCACTAAATATAGCGGCGCCCGGAGCCCGGTACCCTAGGGTACCGGAACCCATCCCATCTTTGATGCACATGCCCGCAATTATGGGATCTCACATGATTGATTATTTTTGTTAGACAGATCAGCAGCGATTTACATGTCTACGCAACATTTCTCCTTCTAAAAATCCAGCTGCAGGGAGTAGCTGAGGAGCTTGTTTATACAATCTTCCTAGTTGTCAAAAAATTGCAATTTTATTTGGAGAATATTATGGCAAGTCAGGTTTTTCTACTTTCTTGTGATTTTCATAGTAATTTTAGTTTAGTCCTTCCTTCCGGCATCTATACTCATGTTTACCAGGTAGGTATTATCCTGCTGGAATTTATCCAAATTTCAAAAGCTTGTAGTAGTCTTTACAGTGCAGTGCACACTGCACACAGTGTTCATGTTTTTTGCATGAATCATTTCCCAGTAGTCCAAGCATTGTTTTTTTTAAAAACCTGGAGGTGATGGTGGTGGTATTTTGGAGGAGGCTTTTGGGAGTTTGTGACTCGCCTGCACTGTGTTTGGTGAAAGGAACAGCGATGAAATTGTGATTTTTTTTGTGCATATATATTTTAAAAAGAAACATAATTAATTGTTATTTTCGCAGAGAAAGAGTGTTTTTAAGACTGGTTTGATATATGAGAAGTAGTACAAATTCATGTCGGCAAATTGGACTTGAAGCAAAAGCCCTTGAAATCAATAGCGATTTTATCGATTAGTTAATGATAATTTACTAGCAGACCAAGCATAAAGGTTGTAAACATGTATAGTACACACAGTGAAATAACCTTATAGCCTTATGGCAGAAATATTAGCAGAAAATTACGATTGTAAATGCTAATGTAATGGAGCATTCCGTTACAGAAAAAGTAGTCCAGTAGTCCAATTCCAGCAACGTCAAACTAAACGAAACCAGGTGGTCAGGCAATATGCTGAGCTATGACAAGACGGGTAAATGAAAACAGCTTTGTTTCTTCTCACTATTCCGGATACATAAAATGGAGAAATGGCTCAGTGCTGAGTTGTAGTTGACCGACTTCCATGATTCTCGGATGTCCATGCATTTATATCGATAATTTTATACCTACCTACTACCTACCACAATAAAAAATATGCTTGAAACTCACTCAGTTGTGTCCAGCTCCAGCTTACGCTAAGCATTTCGGATTAAATTTCATAGAAGTTTTTAAGATGAACAGTATGCCTCCTTCTCTTGTTTTGTTCAATTCATTTCTGTTAAGTATGTTGGAGCATTTTGTGTTGCTAGATGAAGTGCAAACAATAATCGTAGACGTTTTGTTTTTCTAGCCAATTGATGTGGACATGGTGTGAATGCGGGTGAAAAACAAGACGTCCTGTTGTTTGTTCATGGAGAAAGGAGAACCCATACTTGAAGCTAAATAAGCTAAGCTTTCCTTTGGACTGGAATTTGTCAAAGTCCTTGTATAACTGACAAACTGAAGCGATTACTGACAAGTCTACTTCTATTACGCAGTCGATGCAGTAACACTGGAAGCATTCTTTTTACTTGAGTTGGATTACTTTACTGGTGGTAAGATATTTTGATAACTTTACTGTTAGAGTCAACAATCAGTACAAAGTATTCCCTAGATGTATTGTCAGTTCATTAAATATTTAGGCAGGCTGTACGGAATAGTAATAGTAGATTTCACATTTATTGTGTAATTGACAGTTGCAAATGGTGAACTAAACGAAATATTTAAGCTGTGTGGGTGGATTCGGAGGAAGTGATGCAAAAGGGTGCTAAAACTGGTTGTCCGAAGAAATGAGTTCAGTATCTGTTGTGATCTGGTGAAGACCACAGCTTTCTTAAAATTTGCACCGAGTGAGAAAGTTATTTTGGCGTTTACTTTAGTACAAGGTAAACACTTAACACATAACAAAATAATATTTGTTCTTGTTCTAAATGTCATATGAGTATAGTGTAATTATCAGAACATTTGGAAAAGTATTAAGTTGTATTGTATTTGGTTTAGATTCAACATGGTTCGTGTACTGTCTTGTTACCATTTTCGGGGACAGAAAATTGGGCGTTGTGATGAAGCCGCCGCTGTCGCAGTAGCTGGCCAATCTATTGTTGTGGGAATTGAAGATAGCATAAATGTGTATATTGCTGGACATAGCTTTCAGACTTTGGATGTTATTGAGCAACCATTGGACGCTGGCACACATGCTCACATACCCGAAATTGGAGCTCCAATTATATTTGGACATGCGGACAAGTCACCACTTTCACCTGGGGAGGATAAAAGAATAGAAATGGAGCAACAAGGGTCAGGGTCGTGTTCTAGCAGTGTCAGCTCCATTGAATCCGATACAGAAATACAATTATCTCACAGCTTTGCCACTGTGGACCTCGTCAGATCTTTGTCTTACAACAGGAAAGGTACATTAAGCACCCATAGTTTATATTATTTAATAACCGTTGATTTTGGTATGAATGTGGTAAACTCAATTTAATTTTTTTGCAGGCAACTACCTTCTGTGTTTGGAGTGCCGGGATGGTGATGGTGCCAGTAGGTGCAGCAGCATCAGAGTGTATTTTCACTGGGACAAAAAGGGCGATTGTCAGTTGATGAGGACAAGAATCGCTGGTGTATCTCCATCCTCCCATGATTTGGAAAAGCCTGGTTTGACAATGGTTGAAATTCCGCTGACATCACCTGCAATCGCCGTAGCATCCTGTACTCTGACGGGTCATTTGGCGTCCTTGTCCGCGGAATCTGTAGTCAATATATTTAGCTTCCGTATGAAAGAAGTTTCAGGCAGAGGAAAAATACTGTACCACGACTTCGACCGCTTATGTGCTGTGGAGATACCTGGATTCGCCCCTGAACGATTATCTTTTCTAGGAAATTTTATTTCATGTTACGGTCCAGGAAAAATTCATGTATTCCGGATTTACAAGTCAGATAAATCATGGAGCCCATCTGTGATTACGTCTCAGAAACCTGAATCAGCCAAAACAAAGAGTCGTACCAGCGGATTATTTGGTTCCAAAACTGGCAGTTCCTTAGAAGTTAACTCGAAGTCATGCATGGACCATAGTAATAAAATTATTTTTGATCCGAGTGATGACAGCGTCACGATTCAGTTACCTTCTATAACCCGTGCAAATAGAAAACGAGCTGGGAATACGGTTGTGATTGAAGAATATAGTGGGGAGATTCAAAACAACAAGTCAAAAATAATATTTTCGTCTACAGTTGCGGGAATCAATGTTGAAGATATTTTAAGGCTTACGTTACCGCACACAGGCTCCGGAAGCAATGTTACGAGTCACGAAAGATTTTCTGGGACTGGATTGTATCCAATTCGAATAAATGGTAGTATAGAAATTTTACAAGTTTCCTAATCTTTATCCACATAAAAATCTGAGTTTAGTTTAAGTGATTTTTTGTCCTATTTACAGAAAAGTTGGGAAGTGTGGCATGTGCTGTTGGATTGACGAAGGAAGCGATGATGTTTCATTTACCTACCAAAGAAAAGAGTCATCCTGTTCGAATCGCTAGTTATAATTTTACTGCTCCGCTTGTGACGTTTACATTTGATTCATTGTTCTTTCATGCACTGACTGAATCTGGGTTGGAGACTTACACCAGTAGAAGTTTATACTATGCTTTGGAGGACCATGAAGGCTTCGACAATTATGGCAATGTAAGTTTGATGTGCAGCTGGTTGAACAGTTATTAAAGTATTAATTTGATCATTTAATGAAAGAGCGCATATTTTTATGATTACCTTTAGGCATGTCCCCTAAAATGTGAACGACCATGCCTTGTGGGAATACGACCGTTTGTACGGGTGCGTTTTATGGCAGCAAATGAATCCCTGATTTGCTTGTTAGCATGCCCTACTCCGATGGAGAGTGGTACTAGTCAGCAGCAAGCAAGTTCTCCTCCGTTGTCCCCTTCCAGTGCGCTACTTAATGAGTACGTTGAATAGATTATCTGATCTGACGATGTATGATAAAAGTTGTTCATAGTTTGATATTCAGTAATATATTATTCTTTATGTGCATGTTTTTTTTTTCAGTGAACGACTTTGGACGGTGTATTCTTTGGAGCTTCCTGATGCTGATATGTTATACGAAGATACTATGAGATTGGCTAAAAGTCAAGAAGGACAGTTTGATACCTATTTCACACTTTTGTGTGAATTACATTTAATACTGAGGGCCTATATAAATGCGGTGCCTGATGATACGCCTTACTACACACCACGTTATCGCAGTTTATGCAAGTCCATTGGTTTAGAGTATCTCAAGGCGTCTTGGCTTCTTGCTAGTGATTCAAAGGAATGTGGAAATCTGGGTCTAATTTCTCAAGTGGTTTCCAATCAAAATACTGTTGGTTTGTCCACTTCAAATGACGAGTTGCTAGATTTAGCAGTGACCTACCTATGCATGTCAAAGTTAGATATTCAACACATCTTTTTGTTGGAAAATTTGATGATGACACAGGAACCTCAATACATACCTGGAACTGTTAAATTAATCGATGTTTTACTCTCAATGTACTGCGCCGAAGAGACCAGTGACAAGCACAACTTTTCACCAGCTCTTTCGTCATCCATTGTAGATTTTCTGTCACGACATTCACCTGAAACTCTTGTTGATCTAGTCATTAAAATACCGTTTTTGCGAGAAAATCACAGTACCCGACTGCTCGAGGTAACAGCAAGATTGTAAAAAATATGAAATAACTTTTATAGCATATACATAGATCTTATGTTGTGTATATTTTGTTCATATTAAACTTAGATAATGCAAGATTTTGCGGAAGTGCGCAACTACGCTGGAAAGGAAGCAGTAGCATTAATTTTGACTTTCATTGCTGCTGGTGGTGTGGAATCGAACGTGCGAACTCAAGTTCAAAATATACTATCCAAAGTGAAATATCATGAACTGGAATCATGCCTTCGGCTTGAATTTATTTTGGAGCGCAATGCAAAACATTCAGCATTAACTGACGTAGCGATATGCCTAACTGCAGTTAACTCTGATTTACCTACAACAGTGAGTTTTTCGTTCTCTTGTTTTGTTATTCCATTTTTTCCTTGATATGAAGTTGCGTACTTATGTCTTTTTTTGTTTGCTTGTAGATCATCTCAGATGCCGTTAGGAACCAAGAGGTTTCAATTTCAGAAGTCATGTTAGCATTTGCCAAAGCCGTAAATTTGAACTCTGAATCACAGATACAACGGTCTTTGGCCAAATCACTTCGCACCGTTCTGGAGTTCTATTTTTCGTCGAAAATATCAAACAGCTATAACAAGGACGTATCACAAAATCAAGCAAAAACCGACAAAACACCTAGTAATGTCGTTTTTACAGATGATGAACGACATGCAGTTCAAGCCTTAGTCAGATCGTACATATCGGACATATCATTGTCTCCGACAAATAAACTAATCAAAAGTGCCACTACAGAAAGTCCGTTGGCGTCGGAAAGCCCTCTCATTTCGGATAACATAGACTCAAAAGCAGAACCAGAGAGTATCGATAATGAAAATGTTAAAGTTAGTGAAGACGTCCCATTTTCGGAAACTGCCAATGGAACGGAAATAATGGCTCGGAACCAAATGTTTGGGAAAATTCCGTCCTTCGTCAATTTTCTTCTAGGCGTGGACACGCCTGGTGGGTCGATAACCCCTGCTAACACGACTTTCTCCCCAACCATGTTTTCTAACCTGGAAAATATGGAAAGCTACATTCGACTTCTAGTACGTTATTATGCTTAACCAAAACAATTATTTTTTTGCACTTATTGCTTTGATATATGATTGATTATACATCATTTATCTTCTTTTATCCATCTTTATTAAATCATCTTTTCCTTGTTTTACAGAGCTTACTGTCAAGTCCATGTGGAAAGGTGGAGGGCGTTAAAGATTCTGTCCTTACATTTGTATACAATAACTCGTCAAGTGTCAAGTCTACACCACTTCAGCTCATACTTTTGATGTTTTGTGAGCCTGTTGAGACAGCTATTAGCATTTTGATAAGTAGACAGCCAACGACAGTGCTGTTGTACGCTAAGGTAAAATTAAAAAGATAACAAGTTTTTTATGGTTGACAGTGTAGGGTATGGGGATGTAATACAACTTCTACTAACCTATCTTGTATGGATCTAATTGTAGGAAATGTTTCAAAAATCTACCTCAAAATGGAAAATCTTGGTGACGCAACTAAAGAAGCGAATTAATTTGAATCCAAATACAACAGATTCGGACATGTTTTCGACCATTATTGAAAGTAAGCTTCGTGATGTATATTTTTAACTAATTGTTTGTTAGTTTACAGTTTTTGTTTCCTAACTTTTAAATTTAATTTTAGATGTATATCTTCATTTGGCAAACACCCTATCTCTTTCGGAATTAGAGGAAGTCTTAGAAAAGGGATCCGATGACGTGGCTAAGTTTCGTTCAACTTGTAAACGTGTGGAGCTTGCGAACAGCTATGCTAGTATGGTCATTCAGATATCAACGGATTATCTTCAGAACAAACAGTAATACACGTATCAGTAACACGGTAGAACCAAAATCATCATATTCATTGAATCATAATTAATGATTAATCAAAAAGTATAATATAATATATTAGACATAATATATTTCTCACATTTTAATGACAAGCAGATGCTTCAACTGTATTCGTATCACTCGTGTCTTAAATTGTATTATTGTAAGCTGAAGCTTAATCAATGAACGAGCTAGATTTAAATATAATATTTGACTTATTTTATAGTTTATTTAATTTTTTATCTAGACATCAGTGAGTTGTTCTTGTAGGGTTATTATTAACTACACGCCAAAGATTTATGTGCAATAAAATATGGAATCTCGGGATCATAGTCAAAATGTAATATCATCCAAGCTTGTTTCTTGAATCGTGATGTATGTTTTAGTTTTGTTGAGTATATTGCCATCAAGACCATGTTCATACAAATGTCTGAAGCTAAATCTGTCAGTGGTGAGAACTTATTGAATATTAAGTTTGTAGTTTACATTGTGATGCCATCGAAACATCAGCGGACAAGATGTCAGCGTGTGGAATAAAATTTACTTATAATAATTGAGCCACTCAAATTTGATTTAGGACATATCTTGGTCTTGCTTATATGAGATGCAGAATTAGACACGGTCTTAAAATATGTGTCACACTTTAATTATGCGTACTTTTGACTCTTTTTAAGCCTTCAATATTTTACAAAGCTTGCTGTAGTAGCAAAGGTACTTCAACAATGGCTATACAATGTTTTCTTGTACAACATGTCGAAAATACTTTGATGTTATACTGTATGGTGCATGAATTCTGTCAGTCCAGCTAATTTTTTGAATCAATAATGGAATAAAGATATGCTTCATAAGCAAGATTGTGCTTTCATAATATAATGAATATAATGATAGTATGCAACGATTAAGTTATTTCAGGCTTTGGAAGCCATATTGTTCATGCCACTGATTCTTTATAATCTTCCACATGTTGTTCTTTTTTCGTCGTATAAATAGTTTTGATTAAATTACAGTAACATAGAGAGCGGATTGTAGAAAAATCTAGACTGCTTGTTTTCATTACTACTCAAGTATCTTCCGGCCGCCGCTTTTCAAAGTTTTCCTCATCCTGTCAAGGCATTTGTTCCTATTTTCACTTTACTGCTAGGAAAAACTCGGCTAACGTATATTATGGCAAATGGGCAAACACATCCATGCATTTTGAGATGGTGATACTACTGGGAGTGAAAGCATCAAGCATGGTCTGAGGAGTTTGCGTAAATGCCCTTTCTCTGGGAAAGCAGTCAGCAAGTGAATTCGATATGCGAGTATTATTATTATCTGCACACCATTCCATTGCCTTTCTCTGCTGCTCCACTGTCTTGAGTCTTGGGATGAGTCTTTTCTTTTCGCTTGGCAGTTTGTTCTTCTCGCTGGACTCTTTGTATTTCCTTTCACCATTCGCCACCACGACCAAACCAAGTCTCAGCTCCATAATGATGATACTCTACATCATGGTCTTACCTCACTCACATACATCCGACCCAACCAGACAGTCAATAACGTCCATGCATGCCCAATCTTTCTGTCATTCCAAAAACTATTCTCATTTTCCTTTCTCCAACAGTCATTCTCGTCGCCTTACAAAACACAACTGTGGCTGAAGCATTCTACGTGTCAATATCAAAATAGCCTCATATCTGTTCTTTCAACCTTATGATTCCCTAAATACTCACAATCGCATACATAAATATACCCATTTAGTCCGTTTTATTATTATGAAACTCCTAAAAATCCTACCAAATCCATTTCATCCTCGCAAATATAATTCCACCACCACTACCGTCCATCCGTTCATGCATTTCGATAAAAAGTGCCGCTGATTCTCTTCCTCTCACTAACTAACTAAAAGCGAATATCCATTACCCAAAAAACACAAAAGTGATTTTCGAATTCTTACTATCCTCCTCCTTTCGCTGGCGTCGTGCATTCCCTGTAAAATAAAACATACCCTACAAAAGCTGAACACTAGATAGATGAACCTCCACAATTTTTAGACACACGCTCACCACAACCTCACTTAACTTTATACATTCGTATTACACATTTTTACCCTTGTGCATGATATAAACCACGAACCAACCGACTTATCATACTTTCAACTGGTAGCTTTTCCTCATTGCATCCTTTTAAGTTGCAACCACCCAACAATACTCACACACTACACACACGACCAACTGCTCTACTGTTGCTACTTGTTCCACTTTCTTTCATCATCAAAACAAACCGAACTCGGTGAGAAAAAAGCAGATTTAGAAAGAAAGCTGGGGAAAGAGCAGTACCAGCCGCAGCAGAAGAGAAAGCAGCGTGCAACAGTAACTTCTCGTAAACCAGAGAGAAAGAAAAACCTTGACAAAAAGGGAAAAAATTGTGTGTGTATTTTTTCCTTACTATTTCTATCTCTTTCTCTCACTGTCTCTCTATATCTCAACCATAAAGTCCACCACACAAACAAAAACATACACACAAACACATAACATTGTTTACTAACACAAGTACTAGCTTCCTGTTATATCAGCAAAAACACTAAAGTGTTCCTGCCTTTTTTTCTTTTTACACCTTTTATTTCTATTACTTTCTCAACTTTGTTCTGAAAATCCAACCGAATAGTTGGTTGTTTATCAGTGGTAGTATAAAAAAGTACAGAGAGAAAGCTAACCTTGATACAATCTATTTACCTGTAGAAGGAGAATAACTGGAATGATAATGGAACAAGGTTTTATTAGAGATATACAATGCGAAAAGCATAATAAAAATATACAATGTCTGATTCACGTTCACAGCATTCACACTTGTTCTTGTCCAGAAGTAGTCTAGAGTAGAGTTGAGGTTCAGTCAGGGAAACGTGTTCAACTTGCAACTACTTTTCCTTCCTTTCTATCCTTTCCAGTTATTTTTACTGCCTTTCATCAACCTGTCCAGTTAACCAGATACGAACAGACAGACGTACGTATTATATAATAAACTACCAGACACACACTGATCGAGTACATTTCATGTCCACACGTTAAACTAAAAGTCCACTGCATGTGGTGGAGTAAAGACCACATTTAAAAAAAGTAAAGTCTACACATTTAAAAAGAAAAAAATCCAATTTTCTTTCTACTTCAAATCGAGAAGCCGTTTTTAAGAGCGGGGCAAAATGAAAACATCATCCTTTTCCTTACGAGTCATGAGACGGGTAAGTATATAAATCATTTTGTCAACTTTCTCCATTTTTGTGCATGTTCATTTGCTTTTTAGAACAAATCATTTTTATCGCTTGTTCTTTCGCTCTGAAAAATTCAATGCTTTATAAGCTCGTTTTTCATTATATCTTTGTACAACTACTTTCATAGATACTTTTTTCTAAAGTTTTAACATGTTTTGAAGACCATCTCTACTAAAAAATGCATAATATCCTAACAAATTGTAGAATTAACGTTGTTTTTTATCATACTAACATTATCAACAAAAAGTAGCTCATTAACAATGCATCAATTAGTCAATATTTTATGGTGAATGCAAAGAAATTACCGCTTGAAAACGGTATGTCTGTGACAAGTTGTACATCAAAGTTTGACAATTCAGATTTAAATATTGAAATATATTGGTCTGCACTCTGTTGCATTTCATCGAGTTCATTATATATGCTCTTTACAAAGGCATATATAGAGGTCTGTATCTATGTTATAAGTGTCATTTTTAATAATATTTATGCATCTGCAGTGATTTATTGTTACTTCGATTTTTGTGTATTTAAGAAACAGGGAAGCCAAATTGTCAAAACGTGAAATATAGAAAAACATACGTTACAAAATACGTTATGATGTATGAAGGAAAATGTGAAAATTATTTTTCCCCATGAACTTGTGAACAATGTATACATGTATAGTTTCCTTTTTAAAGCACGTGCTGTCCATAAATACTCCAAACATTTGTATGGCTCCCAGTTTACTTTTTTCCAAACAGGATTTGTATGTGTGTGATTTTCCTTAAATACTTTCGCCTTTCTTGTTTCCCCGAGTACATCAAAGAAAACAACTCTACCACCACCTTGATTTTCCTATGGGGTTGACATTTTTTCTTTCCAAGTGCCAAAGTCATAACGCGAGAGTGCTGACATTTCAAGTGAATGAAAAGAAGAGAAAGCTTACCCCTGTCGTGGGAATAGTTTTGGAATATAAAATACACATCAGTACACTCAGATACATTGAGAATTCATGACCTTAAAATAGTTCGGTTCAGCTGTTGCCCTCAAAGAGCATTCAATCTCTGCAACTGGGTTTTTTTGTTTGTGTGCCTACAAGACCACTAGGTAGTTAGATGTTTGGTTTTGGGAAATCTTTTGGGATCCGTTATGTTTAGTATGCAGTAGATACATTTGTAATACTAAAGAAAGATCATGTTTAAAAGTTGAATTTTTCATGGTCTCAGTCTCAGCTCATGTTACATGGCACTGCTAGAGGGACTGGAGTGAAGTTGATCAAAAAATTCAAAGAAAAAAGTGCTTTGGTTTCGTACTAGTCGCAAAGTATAAATATCCTTGAACCAGTGTCGTAGACTT
>JAQIWN010003936.1:0-12081 GCA_034699025.1 Entomobrya cf. arborea Gr-Col-00668
CAACCTTCGTCAGCACTTGGACTTTCTTGGAACCCTTCAATTGAATCCGTGCTGCAAGAAGCGACCATCAAGATTTATGCAGAATCGAGCAATGCAGAAGGCTACAGTAGGCAAGGCTGAGAATGTTCCGAGGAAAAAACGCAAGCGTTTACACGTTTACAATTTTAGATTACTTCGGATGAAGCTTCAGCCATGCTACAAAAACTTGAGAATAATTTTTCAATACTGGGAACCCATTTCCCGGGTATTCATACAAAGCTAGATGAAATCCGTTCGGAAGTATTGTTTAATAAGGACCAACTACATCAGGGAACCAATGTACGGTCCGACCAGGAAGATCTTGGAAATAGTTAGATGGAAACAGTTGAAGTACGTGCTGGAGCAAGTTATGCATTAGTAGATTTGGTACCGACTGGAACGCCATCCCTTGTCCTTGTCCAAAGCGACTCCCATGAAGATAATGAAAATGAACCGGACACGATGCATGCTCCAGGTATCCCGGAATTAATTGATGAATCCAGAACCACTCCCAGTATCGATTCTTTTAGTAGTAATTAATTACGTCTTCTATTATAACCAAAAATGATACAGGAAAATAAGTACTCAACAAGTTATCAACTAACAACTAATTATTTTGTGAATCTGTTTAGGTAAAGCCTTGTACGACACTGGTGACCATGTTGTCCTTCCCATTCCGGAATGTTTCATGTCAAGTCAAGAGGGTCACTCGCACAGCCATGATCGATTGGCGGCTCCGAATACAATACAAATAGGTAGAATATATGCTGGAGCCAGTAGTGCATTAGTTGATATGCCATCGTCTGGAACGCAATCCCTTACACATGTCAAGAAAGACCATCATGAAGATAATGAAAATGAACTGGCCACGATACATGCTCCAGCTATTCCGGAATTAATCGATGAGACAAAGACCACTCCCAGTATCGATTCTTTTAGTGGTAATTAATTACATCTTCTAGTATAACCAAAAATGATACAGGAAAATAAGTACTCGTTATTATTTTGTGAATCTCTGTTTAGATAAAGCCTTGTCCGACACTGGTGACCATGCTGTACTTCCAATTCTGGAATGTTCCACGTCAACTCAAGAGGGTCACGTAGACAGCCGTGATCAGATGGCCGCTCCAATTACAACAGATAGAAAGATTTACGATGAGAATGAAGGTATTTAAATTCATGACCAACTTATCTATCAACCCTTCTTCACACGATAGTTTTCAAACTATTTAATCCCATTACAATATTTTATGTTTGTTACAGTTAAGCAAATACAGATGTCCCTTGATCATGCTTTAAATGAGCTCAATGAAGCTAAACTAACAATTTCTACAGTGAACGGCACAATAGAGACACTGAACAGTGAAAACAAAGTGTTAGAAGAAAAGATTGTCCTTTTGGAAACCGAACTATCAGAGCTGACGAAGGCTACAACTCAACCAGTTGACTTTACCAAAAACCATGGTACCACACAAGAAAACCGGCCAGAACATATGTGCAATGAACTGAAAAAAGTGCGAGAGATTTTAAATGACGCCTTTAGCCGAGAGCCAAAATTTGAACTACAGTAAACGCAACTTTAGACCAAATTAAAGAAGACATTGGTGAAAAAGTGATAAGTGACCTAGATAATGGCCTCGCGGATATATCGGATTCTTTTTACAACAACCCTGAAGCTGACCATATTACAACTGACCACTTGATCAATCTATTGGACTAATTGGACTGGAACGAAAATTCTGATTTCAAGATAGCCAAAAAATCGGGCACGAAATTTCCTAGAGGTCTCGAGGATTTCGGCTAAATAGTGAAACCTCGTTTTGATTCATTATGTAAGAAGTCTAATAAACCTTAAACCGAAAAATCCGCCTCAATTTTTTTTGTCCCGTGAGAATTCCGTGCCCGATTTTTTGGCTATCTTGAAATTTTAAATTTAAGTTTTGAGAAAAGCCTCACCGGATGAGCAAAAACAAGTTAATGGAGTTGATAGAGCACGTCAAGTTCTATCTAAATCAATTTTCAGATTTTGCACTTTCGGTGGGGCCTTGGAGAAAGCTGGCTTCAAAAATTGCAAAAATCGTCTTTTTTGATTTTTAAATTCAAATATCTGAGTAAGATACCTATTGACCTTAAAAATCAGTATTTAGAGATAATTTTTTATGCTTAATTTAATGGTGAAATTAGTTTTCTAAAAACTTTCACCAGGCCTTAGTTGTCAAATTACCCCAAGGTCAAAGGGTCAAACAAATGACACCATCGAATTCAGCTCGTCCATACGGTTCGAACAAGCTACTGTGGGTCTGTGCTAAGTCTTCAAACAAAACATGTCCGCCGGAATGTATAGCATGGGCCTACTGTGCATCATCCATTATACAGGATCTTACAGGCATCAGTGGCAATCATCTGCAACCGAAAAATTCTGGACCGACTACTATGGTTATGCCTTATATATCGATGGTGCAAATTTATTAAGATCTCATAATGGGCAGATGAAATCTTCTTGGATGAATCACCGGACTGGAAAGGAAGAAAATATATCAATTGGAAAGCATGATATTCACAAGACGAATGACAAGAGTGGGAAAGGAATGAGGTACAAATTAATGTACGAATTTGTGCGTCACGTCGTCAAGATAAACTCTTTCCCTTCAATTAAAATTGTCATGAGCAATGATGACTTCTACTTCGCAAATACTACAAGACAGAGGGGGTTAGGATGCCCGTACTATAAGCAATTAAAAAAGCTAATAAGTGAAAATCCCCAAGTGCAGTTTGTACCAGTTCCAGGATATGATAACCTTGCACTTGTCACTGCAGTCCTCAGTTGCAAAAGCCCAGTTTGCATAATGACAAATGACAATTTTAAAGATTTAGCTGGAACCGACATCTCACCAAAACACAGCAACGTCGTACGAGGGGCTTTGCAGAAAGCATTAGGTTTGCTGCTTAGTGAGCAAAAAGGCAACAAAAAGCATTTCCCTCATCAAATACAATTCAACTATATACCAGAAGGGGATAGGGTTATTCCAAAAATTGATAACCACGATTCCGAGGGTCTTGACGAATGTCGCCCTCGACATATTTGGCATTGAACCGGCAGAAGAGTGGAAGCTCAGTCCATAGGCGTCACAATGAAGAAAACATCACCCTGACCAACTATTCTACGCCTTAGAAAACAAGTTTTGCGAATAAGAATGATACTTGTTATTAGGATGTATTGCGTTGTGCTTGTTATTACACACCTAATTAAACCACTAATTAAATTTATCTTTAAACTATCGTACAAATTGTCAATAAAGTAAATCTAGTTGACATTGCTTAATAAATGATGTTCTGTTTAGGTTTGTTGTACTCTGCTAGCTATTAAATGTATGCAAAATTTTCGGGTAAATTGAGATTTTACTTTTTAACTCCGAAATCTTCTGTAGAAAGTAAACAAAAGAGCCTTCCCAATGTACTTAATGTTTAAATTGCTAACCTAATATTTTAAAACATTGAAAAATAACTTAAAATTTTTGAAATAAAGTTGATCATAAAAACACTGAACTAAAATTTCAATGCTGCTATTTTAATCTTTTTTATAACATTTTTTAGAAACAATATCAAATTATTTTTGACAAGATTTATGGTGACACTCGACACACAATTGCACACTGCATGGCAAATTATGAATTGAATTAATTAAGCTTGAATGGAAGAATTTGAAGCTCATGGTATTTGTTGCAGTCTCCTGACATACATTTGCGGTTAATGGAGTAATCTGTAACACTTAATGTCAGCAGTTTGTCACAAATATTTTGAGGTAGGTGCTTTCCAATACAGTTTGCGCAGTGGAGAAACCCGCGGCATGCGGACGTCTCAATCAGGCGATCGTAAATGCGCGGCATATTTCAAATCTGCAGGTAATGTGCATTTCTCATATTAACAAGCGTAGTTTCCTGTAACACTCCACCTACAAAAACGGACACTTGACACCTATCCTTCCCAGAACACTCCACTAGAATTGGACACTATAAATTTGACTCAGAAAAAGTTAAGATAAATATGATCTTTTTGGGCATTAGTTTCACATGGGCTTATATTGAAGCTTACGTCAACTGTTGACATTTGGCGACATAAACAAGCTTTGTACAACAGACAAACTTTAAATATATTCTGTACAAAAAGCAATCATAAATTTATCATGCTAAATCTAATTTTTGCATTTTAATGACATAGTTACTAAGCACTCAATTCGTTCACTTACCGACTGTAAGTTCCGTAAATGTAATAAACGAATTTCATCTTTAAATCAATCTTGTCTCCGTTTCCGTAAAATTCTAGCTTCCCAACACGGTGATTTTCATTAACGCCATGATTGACCCAAAACCAATAAGTGTTTTCAATCATGGTGACTGACGATTGAAAACCGAAACCCCGAAGTAACTCCACAAGTTTCTCTGTGTATTCGGTTTTCAAGGTGACCATGTTTTCGGTGTCAAGTCCGGCCATGGTTCCTTTCAACTGATTGTTACTCTTCGCATTAAAAAATGTTTTTTGTTGCACCACCATACATTTGTGCGTTCAGTACTGGTACACTGAACGAGGTAAATAGATCGAGAAGTTTCATCCTCACTGCAAGCTCTACTCCACATCTTGGCATGCATGAAATTTATGCTCGACTTTCCAAGGAACCATCAGTTCTGAGCTTCTTTGATGATTTGGAAGAAGTTCCTATGAGAGGTTTTGATGTTCTTCCTGGCGCCCCGTCATAACATTGGATTACAGTTGGGCTAATGGACAAAGTTTGTCTTTTTGTCTTGTCACAGTCTTTGGTTCGTGGAACTAGAACCGAATATATATTTCGCAGGTTTTCTCCACTGCAACCTGACAAATTATCTAGGTCCTGTAAAAAAGTACACAAACAAAACAAACACTTTAAATCGTTGTAATTAATAATGTCCTATTAAATCGATAAATATTTTACTTGTTATCACATTAATCTTTAAAATCTTAAACGGCTCCATTAGATATTTCGGTGGCTAACCAGGACTGAACGCAATCCAAACACATACATTCGCCGCTGTCCACCATCGATGAGCTCCAAATTCATCAATCAAACGGGAATGCCAGGCTGTAGATGCATCTCAACACCAGCATCCATTGCAACCAATATTTATGGATAACAGTAAAATTAGACCAAAGTGGTAAAATTGGTTGGTTTGTTATGCAATGTGAAGTGAGTTTAGTTTAGAAAGCTTTTGGTTTGTGAGGTATTAAACATTTCAAAAAGTTCAGGTTTGATGCCAACAATATTCAAATGTCAGTCTTTCGTTGTTGTTTACACATTTTCAAGTTTCGTCAGTACTGGGTGGCTTGCACACTGTAATATAACCAAAGTGGGCCTTAAATCAAAGTTCTTTTAGCGCAGTCTTTGCGTAACGTTTGTATGCTTTCAGATTTGACCAAAAACGTATAATTTCTGAGATATCACACATTTTACTCGTAGTTGGATTTCTGTGTGCTAACGATTTTCCTCTACAAATATGAAATTCAATTTAGGAAATAATAAAAGGTTAGGTAGGATGATTAAATGAGAATCAAGCAATGCATACACAGAAGACGTTTAAATGATAAGTCAACAAAACTATAGTAGGATTATTTCTACTTTAAAATACTCTGGGTTATATTCTGATGGAATGCACGAAGGCTTTTTCATATATATCCGGTCAACTTTGATAACTCTTGTCTTGAAGACGACTTCCTTGATTACGCTGATCTGCATATGCTCTGGTACATAAAGATTAGGGCTTTTGAATGATAGTTCATTTGTAGTAGTAGTAGCTTGCTGTGCGTAGAGTTGATATTAGCAGCGACCTTGTTTTTCGTTACTAAAGAAATTGGTGCACAGACCAACCTACGCTTTTCAACCTTATTGTCTCTTTAATTAAAAATTAGCATAAAAGTGTTAGTGTAGGTCCATTGTCTGAACATTTACCTCTTCTAGGATGGCGTCAGAAATTTCGTAGTTGCAACCATTTACTAGAAATCAGGCCAAAACCAGACCAACCTGTAAGTGCGGCTGACGAGAGATATGAAACTAAAGTAAAAGCTGTCGTTCGAAAGAAGAGACGACTCCAACTGTGATGAATAACAGAAAAGTTCCATACAGTTGTATTGTCAGTGTAAAGAATTTTAAATTTTAATCTGGAGCTCCCTCTTCGCTGTACAAGTTGGGTTTCCAAAGTTGGTCATCTTCACAGATAAAATTTATGGTGCAAGAAAACCTATAAAAACCCGACCTTCCATAGATGGACACGGAGTTCTTTTGCAGGGTAAACTGTGAATGGGGATGAAAGATACATTCATTTTTACCCGGCAGAGACAAAGAAACAGTCGCCACAACTGATCCCGACTAGTTTACAGCGACTCGTTTAAGGTTAAAGGATGAAAATTGAAAAAAGGTGCAAAAATATGGCTCCGACATCTAGGCCTGCCATTCTTTTCCAGTGCTATCTTGGCACTTGATGGTAGGTTTAAAAAAATTGCACAAGTTGGTGGAAGCTATGTAGAAAAAAATCAATGGAGTGTGTCAAGTCGTTTAAAAATGAGAGAGAATTAAAGTTGACCGGATATATATGAAAATGCCTACGTATATCACGACAAATAGAAAGATTTACTTTACTTAAAATGAAAATAATGAAATGGTTACGGAATGTTACTTTTAAATCGTAGATACTAAAGATTAAATAGCTTATGAATCAGTGAGAGCTCCCCTGCTATTTCTACTTATAGCTAACGTAAAACTTTACTTAACTTAAGTAAAGGGAAAAACAATGGAGACGTTTTTAGAAGTTAATTTGCTTTGAACTACAAATACTTTTTACTCAAGCAAATATATATTTAAATAGTGCTAACTTTAGAGTACACAAATTATAAAACACCGGATTCCATAATGTCTAAACCTCTGTGGAAAAAGAAGAAAATTGTCCGTGTCAAGAATGCGTTTTTTCCCACACCAAATTATATCGCTGGAAGGTCAAAGGTCATGACCCATAAACAATTTTAAAATGAGGATGCATAGAGATTAATAATTTTTATTATCATGACTAAGCTTAAAACTATTATTTCAATTAATCAAATTTTAAAAAATTGTCAACCAACGTGCATGGGGACCCTTTGAACGTGGAATGCGACCTTGAAAAGGTTAAAAACGGACTCTCCTCTTTCTCTGACTGCTGTTGCCAAGAAACTGGAAAGTCGTCCATGTACCTTATAGAAAACCAAAGCTAAGAAGCTAGCTTCTAAGGCTAGCACCAAATAAGCACCGCTCAACCACGCAACAGATCCGAAACAGCGTCCAAATGTTGGTTACAGATTTTGGTTTCAAAAATCACTTCCAAACCAAAAAGGTGAAATTTTAACAAAATTTCAAACCATCCTAACTTTTCTCAATTTAGTGATATAAAGGTGTTCTGGGCAAAATCAACAGCCTACTAAGCTAAGCTATCAAAATCATCAAAGACATTCAAGGGTTTGTCATTTTGTGGAGATATACGAGCCGAAACGCTGGTAAGCGGGTTCGAGAAGTCAGGAAAAATCATAAATTTCAACACATCAAAAAAGCTCGGCTATTTCAGGTGCAAAGGCATTGGTGAACCCGCTCTTAACTAGCTTTTGTGCTCCAACATTAGCACTATTCAAATATACATTTGCTTAGCTAAAAAGTATTTCTAGTTCAAAGCATTTTAACTTCCAAAAATGTCTCCATTGTTTTTCCCTTTACTTTAGATTGACTTAATTGCTATTAATCTACTTAAATCTACTTAACTATTAAGGCCTGTTCGGAAACTTCTTATACATTTTTCAAACGTCAAAACTCAAAACTCAACTGCATTTAAGCTAAGCGTGCGTTGACGTTTTCTTTTTGACGTCAAAATTAAGATATTGAACATTATTTTAATAGCAAATTGTTTTTGGATTCGTGATCAGTGTGAATTATATTTTGTTTTTATAAATCTGTTATTTATCTGTGAGCTCGGGGCAGTGGAATAGTATTCCTTGTAAGTTTCAAGTGAATTAGATGAACCTTTTAGATAGGAGATCATGCCAAAGTTATGACCTTCAGGACTCTTGGGGGAACAGGGTTGGGCAGGTTAACTTTTAAATCCATGTTTCCCTTTTTGTTAAGTTAAAACACTGGTTTTTGACCTAACTTTGACACCGTTTATCCGGTTTAACATCAATAGGGTTTTAAGTACTTTGTAAATTTTTGTACCAGGCTTATGTAAATTCAGTTGTAGTGTTTGAAAGTTAGAGCACAAACAGACAGACAGACAGACGGGTTTTTCCCTCTCACTCACACAAATTTTAATCTTAAACTTAATATGTATAACTTAACGGTAAAAAAGTAATCGAATTTGCTTACATCTTAAAATAACATAAACTTTAATATGTTTAAGAAAAAATGCTTTCAGAATCAAACTACTCAGTTTTCTAATGTATTCTAATGTTTCATTTCTTAATTCAAAAATTATAAATACTATGACTGGTAAACATAATAGCCCTACTGTCAGATAAAAAAGGGAGTTTAGCCTTTTATCCATTTCCAAACTTTTTACCCCGTCGACTTTCACACCACTTTGCAGTTTTACAAACGTCCAGTGATCGAAATGATACTTCATTTGCACCCAATATATTCGAAGCCCACTATCATACAACGCTCGCTTTAAAGGCTTTAGAAACATTTTTGCTGTAATACCAAATATTTCCAAGTGATCTTGGGACGAAGCATAAGCCTTAGGAATAAAATGGCAATCCGGAGGAGGCAAGGCAAATTGAGGATACATATCTTTCACCTGTAAACTGTATATGAATCCGGGCTTGACCTTGCCGTCAGATACATTAAAACTATAGAATTTATCAGATGCCAGGTTTTCGAAAAATCCCTCTTTAAATGTTTGATACTGAAACTGCTTCGCAACCGCTAAGCGGGCATATGACGCATACTTTATATTTTCGTTGGTTAAATTCGGCTTTACGAATTTGTACCCATCCGAGAGCAACTCGCTTAGTGTCGACTTTACTTGCAAAACTGGTGGTGATATCATTTCTCCTGTCATGGTACATTCATACATGAACCTCATAATAAAGCATCCAAGGATAAATGTAATTGAGAGACAATCTTCTTTCTGGGTGCTCTGCTGAAGCACCATTTCTAGAATTTGCAAAATTTCTGCAATGTAGTTATTCCTGATTGTGCACTTCCATTTGTAAATTATAAGTAGTGCAATAAAACAGAATGAGATTACCCATACAGAAGTTGGGAATGGACTGCCCAAAATTTCAAATATGTCACTTATTTTAAAGGTTGGCTCTTTAACGCAGTACTCCATTTTGTAATATGTACTTGAACTCATTATACGATCGGTTTGAAGTATTGTATCTACATTTGGCAAAAAATTTATCAAATGTGTAGAAATCAAACCTTTTACAAAGCTAGTTGAAATAGCGGAAGGCAAGCCACGTCCAAGAACTACAGTTAAATTTAAGTGATTTGCTAATTCTTTTAATAATATATTTAATGGGTCATTACAAGATCGCCAAAATACGTCGGTTTCGGTTGTTAAGCCCGATTGCATATTAAAATAACCTCTTTTATTTGTATCCCATAGGCAAGTGTACGTTCTTAATTTAATTCGCCCAATTCCAATTGTAGTACTACTGTCCACGTTCAGTACAACAAATGGTTTACTTTGAACAATGTTGCTGTAAGCTTTCACTAGCTCGTTTTGTGTGTTTTTTGAAAAAAGGTTCAACCTTAGAAGAATAGCTTTCTCCAACTCACATAAATAGCAGGAGACATATATCGCTTCGACAGTTCTCTCTTGGACGTCACTATTTACTTCAAGTATGAATGTAGGGTAAACTGAAGTCAAAAGGATATCTCCAATATTAGCGATTACTGACAATTTAGTGTGAACCCATTCCAAAGCGAACACTATAACATTTTTTGAATTAAGTGATACATGACCATGGGACACTAATTGAGTCCAGATATTCCATATACTCAAGGCACCAAGATATTTCATTTGGTCATAATAAATGTAAGAATATCCTGGGGCAAAATGGTTCAACTCGCCAATAATAAGTTGGCAATTGTCGTTTTTGCGATGTAATACTTTTTGAACCAGGTAATTTGAAGAATTAAGCTCGTGGACTGTTTCGAAAATCCCTTTCCTACTCTTGTTTAAAATCCAAAGATATGAAAAGGATGAATTTAAATTTCTTTGAAAAATGTCTGCAGACTCAATTAAATGCACAATGGTTCCTTTTTGAGGGGAAATATCCGAATCTAATCGATATTGATTTGATTCCACTAAAACTACTGTACATGATTTCACTTCATTTCGAAAATCAAACAAATCGTTAATGCTAACTAGTTTTACATTTAAATAACAAAGTTGAAAATATACGTACACAGATAATAGTGAGTTGGAATACATTTTAATGGAAACATTGTAACTTAAAAGTCCGGCTGTGAATACGAAAAACTTAGAATCCATTGCATTAGTCATTGCTTGACCATCGTGACCCAGTAAGAAAATAACTGTTTAGAAAACCAATTAACTGAGTCGCGCGTGCTTAAATAAAGTAGCAGGCCATCTCCAATTTTGAAACGTAATCAGTTTTATATAATGAAAAATAAATTGCATGTAATTCGATATTACTCACATAATTCACCAAGTTAACATTTTGTGGTTTTCGTCTAAGCTTAAATAACGGAATTTAAGTCATTTACAGAAGCATGTAAACAGGCAAATTTTTAGCTGCTTATTCGGCTTGAACATAATATTTTGACAAAATTGTAAAATGATATAGTTTTGTTAAAATTTTATGGTTTATGAATATTATTTTAGAAATTTACAATTTAATGGCTTGGGCGAAGCTGATTTTCGAGTAGAAGCTGACTCGTAAATTATAAAATGTGTAATTTTGAAAGTTGTAGTTGATGATTACTAGTAAAATATAAAATTCTTGTTTACAACTAACTATTTAATGGCGTGTTACTAAAAACGACTCTTAACTTTAGATTTTAAGCTGCCAATATTCAATTTGTATTCATAAAAAGTAACTTAACCAATTAAACTTGGATATATGTCAATAAATAGAGTGAAAAAAATGTCAAATATGAGAAAATGTTTTTGAATTTATATCTGATGGCGCAAATTATCGTTTGAAACACTTCACAATACATGGAAAATTGAACTTTTCCCCATGGAATTTTATTTATGATATGATTCAACGCAATAATATGTTGAGTGAATAAAATGTTTACATTTGTTTCAACGAGCTTGTTGTTCTTTAAAATAAACTGAAACGGAATAGACTAATTGAATTATCATATAAGTTAGACTGCTCAGTATTAAGAATATTCATAACCAGGTTGATCTTCATTAGATAGGTTTCCAATTTATAATCAAACCGGGCGAATGGATGAGATTGTATGCGTCTTCAGTACCGCAGCAATAACATCTTCCCCCATACACAAATTTGTAGGACCACCGATATAACCAACGTCTACCTATATATAGTACTCCAAATATTGAAAAACATTTTTTAACTACTGCGAGTAATTTATTATACTGTTAGAAAAAGTACTTTCGCTCTGTTTATCACGCTACTCCCAATTGTTATGCCAGCAGGCATATCCATTTCCGTCATCACCTGAAAAAATAGATTTTCATTGGAAATAAATTTCTGAGCTCAGGTATTTCGTATTATAAGTTATTACTATACGCAAGTTTGAAACTTACACCCAAAGTCTTGATTGTTGTTACAGCCAACTGACTGTTGAACTAGTGCCAAAGAAACTAGCAGTAAAATTACTAAAATCTGGTACTTGGTCATTTTTTACTGACACACTGGTCGAGTTGGATTGGATAGTTTGACAAAATGAATCTGATGTGAATTCGAAAAAAATGTAAAGTCAACTGGGTGTTTGAACTAACTAGAAGAGTGTAAAAACTCTGAAAACCAACTACCGAATTGCGAATGAGTAGATGTATACGACGCTTGTAGTGT
>JAQIWN010003937.1:0-12080 GCA_034699025.1 Entomobrya cf. arborea Gr-Col-00668
TGAGTGATACGAAGAGAATGTTCCTTTGTCCAACGAAAAGCAGGCGGCTCCCGGACACCTTCCTCCCCTCGATACAACATGTTCCAAAATTCCTCCACACTATTAGCTCCAGGATAACGACAGCTCATCCCAACAATAGCGATTGGCTCATTTCCATAGTAGCAACTATTATTTGCAAGGCATTCCGGCGAGCGAGTTGTCAAGGGATTCTTGATTAACTCCAGTACATCTCCATAAGTTTCTAACCAAGATGCTGTGATCAGCTGAAAATAAGTAATAAGGGTGATGATCAATTTGTATTTTCAGCAATATTTCGAACTTCACAAGTAAACCATGCGTTTTGTTTTACCTTTTCCGGGATACCAATATCTCCATCCTTTAAGGATTCAACTTGTGCTCCAAATTTTTTCTCGGTTACTGCATCAATAAATTGAATGATGGGTGCATGAGTCACATTTCTAAATATAAAACCAAGTCTGCTTTTCATTTGATAATAACAAACGTATCCCTATATAATTATATGCTTGTAGTAATTAAATTCATACGTCAGTAGTACTCCAGTTTTTAATGAAAATTTCGCACGCACTTCGTTAGGCATGATGCTCATTCTCACAGCTCCTTTTTGGTTTTTCATCCACTGACGTAAGTAGTTTTCAGAGAGGACTACATTAATTGAAAACCAGTTGCAGTACTAATTTTGCCAAAAACATTTCGCATAATTATGTAAAAGAGTCAAATTTTTAACTTACCACTTCCATTCTGATTGACCGTTGCCCACAAGCTTTCCCATATGTCTCGACGAGGGGATAGCGCAAAGAGAGAAAGATCAATTAACCCGTCATCTTCGTTCACAATGACCTTGAGTTCACTTTTGTCCTCAAAAAGCTTATCCATATTTTCGAGTACCTTTGGAAGAAAAACGCATTGCAAATTTAACTCAGTCTTTCAGCATTTATTAGAACGAAATTGGGTTCTCCCTTTTACCAATGAATTTGGTGAAATGAATATACATTTCTGAAAGAAATGCATAGAAAGCACAAAAATCTTGGCTCGGAGCTCCTCATTTTCAATCTTCTTGCCCTTCTCGGGGAAATGAGCTTCGTCCATGTAAAAAATTGCATCAAAAGCTTTACGAAGAACGGCTCTGCAAAAAGAAGTTCAATTTAATAAACAAATTGATACTGATAACTATTACAATTTTAAAGCTGTAATCCCTAAGCTTACGGACTACGACTAATACAAGATAAGATTCATGTATAAAATCTTTAATGATACTAGTTACAATTTCACGAAAAAATATGTCCTTTTTAATATGTTTCAAGTTTACCGTTTCTCTACGGCCAAATTTTGAGACACTACAGCAGCAATAGTGCGAGTTGTCTTTGTTTTCCGTAAAGATTCAGCGAGAACCACGGCATTATCAACAAGTTCATCCTTCACAACACTTGTTAGCCAAACTTCTGCCTTTCTTTGAGCTAAATATTTATAAATTCATGGTTATGAGTTCAAAAAGCCTAAATATTCCATTTTTACAAATTTAAGCAAGTTTTTATTGAAGTGATTTTTTTCAATATATTTACCCATTTTAAACAGACCGTTCAATACTTAAATTTACACCTGCACAACAAATAACTTTTTAAAAGTTTTATTTTTGTATCGATTAAGGAAACTTTCTGCACTGCGTTTTGGGTAGCACGTTATCGTGATCGTGAACAAGGTTGAGAAACCGAATTGAAATTTTTGGTTTCTTACTTTTATATATATACTATCCAATGACCCAACCATCATGACACGAGACGGGAGCCACCGTAAAACACTTCGTTTTTCCTTATTCCAGTAATTTTTCGATTTCTAGGGCCACTATCATCTTCTTAATGAACGTAGTTCCCATAATTTCATTCTTTGTGTGTCGCACTAAAATATTTGTTTTAAGAATTTAAGAGTAGATTTTTACATTGTTACGCTGATTTTCAATTGGGAAAAGGAAACTAATTAGACCAACTAGGAATTAATCGAGACTGGTTACACATACACATGAGTATATATATGTGACGACTTGATCTGTACTTTACAATATATTTTAGGGTGATTATCTGACTAGGTTAATTAATATCAGTACCGTGTTTACACGTGACGTAGGCACAAGACACTAGATTACGCAGTCTAGTCTAGAGCATACTAAAAATGTAAAGTTGTAATTGTAGTTCATCAGTATTAATCAGACTTAAATAAACTTAAAATCTTTAAAAAAAATGTGATGCAAGTTGCAACGGCTAATTTGTAATTAGTCTACTTTTTATGCAAATTCACACGCTTTTTTAGAAGCAGTGGGTGAAGAAAAAGTATTTTTGCCCGCTAAAGCAGCGTTTACCGTAGTAATCAATGCTTGTCTGACGTCAGTATGCTTAAAGTGGTTTAGCCTGGTTACTTAATTTTCGTTAATGTTTCAGGGTTTATTTAAAACGCGTGGGCATTTTTTTCACTGGAGTTACTCGTGTGGTTAAGTACTGGTTGGTGTAATTGCGGCGATAGAGAAATCCGAAAATGTAATCAGGGAGAAAATTAAAGAGCTGAAGATATTTTAAATTTAGTAAGGTAGACTCCAATAATCATTGAGTGTCAAGGTCGTGACTAATGAACTCACCTGAGTATATTTACTATCATAATCATATTACATGAGCTATGTAATGAATTACTATTTCAGTTGAAAATTTCTTTTGTCTTTCAGAAGAATTTTATGCCGATAACTTTAAATCTAGACAGCAAACTGATTTCAAAATTTGTAGATCATTAATCTTCATTATATGATTTAGCCTCAAAACGGATATTCATCACAAAGAATTACAAGGTTTGTAATAGTTGTAATCTTGCACTTTCTCAACAAATTCAGAATTTCATGAAAATGCATGGACATTGCAAAATCTGGTGATATACCCGGAAATGCTAAGCAACTGAGCTGGAAATCCGAATAAAACGAAGTTTCCGTGCTAGTATTTCTTTTATTGCATTTCACATATAAAATCAACGTCATCATTCACGATATGATATCTTAATATACACTACTACAAATATACGATAACTGTAGAGTTTGCGACACTAAATATTCTTACTTATGTACCGATGAACTTGTATGATACAAGGGCAATAAGGATAATGTACATCCGTACTGTTCTATAATTGCACTTTAAAGAGTCTTAGACATATCAGGTGAAGTTCATTAATTGACGTAATGATTTATTACTTGTTCATCCTTTAGGACGCACCATTTACTCTAAAATTACTTCAGCTGATAGCCAGGGCAATATACACTTTACTCAATACAAAGTTAATTTAAATAATGCAAACGTTTATTTGGATCGTTATCTTAAGAAAACAATACGACAGGAACAAAGGTCAATTAAAAAATCTTGAAGATATGGTTAATGTATCATTACCCGAGACTTTTTGTAATTTAGTTAGATTGAATCGAAGACGAAGTATTTGGAATTTCCTTGATTTTTTTAGCAATTTTAACTCATTTCTCACAAAATGTATATTCGATTTAAAATCCAAAACGCTATTAAGGATTTCATACCATTAATTAATACCAGTCCTACTTAAATGCGTGTAAAAATAATTTCTGAGCGTAATTTTTATACTATTGATTGTTTTATAGATAACTCAGGTTATCAGCATTGTTACCATAATTGGGGATAATGACTACTGTTAAATCAAGATAAAATTCATTTAATTATATTACTTGGAAAAGCCTATTTTAATTGTTAAAACAGCAGAAAGGTAATTGTTATTGATATGACAGGCCTCAATAATAATTTTGTAATATCAAGGACAAGAATGCATTTAATATTAAATATGCAACAATTAAATAAACACTAAACACCCTTTCACATTTGTTATCGTAGATGTTTCATTAGTTTTTTTACATCAAAATGACATAACTCAGATTGGAACGCGTGGACTGATGCACATGCTATTAACATAGATAAGCAAAAAAAACTCTCTTGGAGAATATGGAAGTATTAGTGATTGAAGGGTACCATTAATTTTAAAATCGTAGTATCATTCTCAAGTTGAGCCAGTTATGAAATCCATGCAAGAACGGCTTATTTGCATCTCTCTCGCTCTAGTCAAACGACTATGAATGAAGGATTACTTTATGTAAATAAAAACCATTGGTATGTTCTCCATTCCACATACAATGGAAATAGTAACAACTTGCTATTTATTTTTTTACTTCCCCAATTAGTTATAATTAGTTCGAATTAGGATTTAATTGTTCAGTTTTGTTGATTTTCATGTGTATTTCATTCTATTTTTTCTCCGCGAAAGTATGTGGTTGGTTTAGTACTTAAGAGTACTTTGTTTTAGCTCACGTAATTTGGGCAGGTATATAAAGTCTCCAGATTTAATAAAGTCTTGCTTCTGGATATATAAAACTCGATTCCGTAGGACTAGAACCTAAAAAAGCCACATCAAACTGGTCAACTGAGCATTTTAAAAAGTTTTCTTTGATATCATGATGATATCGACAAGAGGTGTTCTGTGCTTGGATTATGTACACGTAGTTCTGTAATTAATGAACAGCTCACTGTATTTATTCACAGTATTGGCATCGAGAAATCAGCAAGACATTCCGAAAACGGCCACCCAATCATCTTTGTCAACTAGAGAAAATATAAATTATGAAATTAATTTTTCTTGGTCAATATTGGTCAATCACCGATTCGTTCTGCCATCATTGCAGTTTTAGTAGGGGGAACGTGTAAATGAGAAAAAATCAGTAAGATAACTTTCAGACACTGAACAGCCTGGATAGTAGTTTTGTATTTAAACCGATGAACGGAATGGTGCATATTTGTATGAATGCTTGTACAATTAATTTGAAATGGCTTTTTATGAGGCCATTTTCATTTGGCAAGAAGATTTTTCGAGTATTTATGTGAAAATTGATCATGCATTTTAATTTCTCGTTTAGACTTTTCTCGATGTAAGGAAAGAAGTCTAGAACGGAGCACAACAAAACGTTTTTATTTAATGAACTGTATTTTTTTAAATTTCGTTTAGGGAAATATTTTTTCAATTCCAGATTTTTGATTAAATTCGGATTTAATCTCTCAGCTCAACGAGATCAACATGAAATGTCTGCCACCAAAACCAATACATAAAATTGATGTTTATTTGTAGAAAACTTTCCTCGACTCGACACGTTTTATAAAGAGGATCAAAAGATTTTCATCTTTAATCAGATTATCCTGAGAAATTATCGACAATAATGGACTGACACGTGTGGCTAGTAGGCTTTTCCATGCTGATATTGCAATATGTCTAATTACCTAACATAATTTACAAATAGGTACATTTGCACTTTTTCAGGTAACATTTGAGCCGAAACGAATAATGACGTGGTTAGTGTTTTACAAAATTGTTGGAATTTCCTATGTGAAATTCAAAGTGTTCAACAATTTTGTCCGGCTGTAACAAAACGTTTTTCTACAAATTTTCCGTCCAGTCTAATATGAAATATCTTGGCTTCAAATCTTATAGATTATAGACTGGTTAGCTTGGTAATAGTTTTTGATAGTATCAATTAAAAACTTAATACCCTTGATGTTGTTACGTAATAGCAGTTAAGATTTCGATGAATAAATGCTAGACGTAAATGAATTAATATTAACGATGTGAAACATTCGGCCTCATTTATAATCCGGTAGCAATTAGGCATGTGCAAATGTAAGCCTTTGACAAATATTATGACATTTTATTTCATTCATTTAACAAATTACTATGAAGACAATGAAATTAAATTGATTTAAGAAAATATGCTCAGCTGTTTTCCGAACTAAACAGCTCGGCATTTTTATTACCCATTTGTAAATTTATTAAGCTGCCGAAGATGCCATCAAAAATAGTCGTTCGATTTCATCCACAATGTATTTACCAAATTTGTTGATATCCTCCCTGTCCATTAATGCTGCTTCTGCTGAAGCTGTCAATCTTATGTATTGGCCGTAACTCACAAACGCTACAGCAACCCCTAAAAATCATTAAAAATACTTTAAAAACATAGAACATTAGAATTTGTTCTAAAAATACAAAAGGTTTAAAGGAATCGGGCTAAAATAAGATATTATATTATGTCGGTATTGTGCAAACATTAATTACCAGTGACTCCGTCCAAGGCTCCAACCATAGAATCCGCAGCAATTGCTTTCTTGCCATTTATTTCAAAGTAAAGTGGGTCCAATGGAAAGTTGGTTAATCCTGTAAGAAATAATTATTATAAGTTAATCGAATTAGAAAAACCGAAAGGAAGATGAAACCTTTGTAAGAACAATATGTTATAAATTACCAAAAGGAATCGTTCTATTTTTCAAAACGAACTTAGAAACAGGGTGAAAATGGCCTGCGAAAGCGTAGCTGAGCCAAGGAAGTGCCCAAGAAATAAAGTTGCCATGTCCGGATCTCAGCACCAAATTAACTTCTCGAAGTCTGTCGATAGGGTTGTCATACTTACGAATAGGAAGGTTCAAGAAAGTTGTAGTACTAAAAGCAATGTCCAAAATTGTAAATAATTCGTAAAATTGTGAAAATATAAGATTTTTTTTTATAGAATTAAACTTATTATATTTACAAATGATTTGCCAATGACATGGGATGACCAGACAATGGCATAACTTGTGAGCAGTAAATTCTGCTATCTTCGTAGTTCTCAAGCAATTTGGGTGATGTTAGCATTTGAGTGGAGTCTTTGGAATCGTGCAGAAAATTCTGTATTCCAGAAGAAACGGCTGAGAACAGGACACTCGAAAAATTGATTCCAAATGCTTTCCTGATTATATGCAATTTTTTTAGTGGAATCAATTCAGACCTAAAAGAAAACTGATGCCATTGTTTCTTTTCATCGGGAACTTTCCATGGACTCGGTTGCAGTGTTTGAAACACAAAACGGCCAATTTCTGTAATACAACCAGGGAATATTGTCCTCCATGTTCTTTTTTCGTATCTAGGTTTTGGTATTTTTAGATCAGATACAGTTTGTTGGCTGAATCCCTGGACAAAGGCAGACATTATTCCGAATCCATCAGTCAGGCTGTGGTGAAACTTGAAAACGAGAACGCAATGCTCTTCAGGACCGGTGCAGATTTTCTCGTTTTTGTAGTTTTGTACCAGATGAATTTCCCACGGACTTTTGAAAGGAGTGAAAGAAATATTTAATAGTTTTTCTGAAAATATTGTAACGTCTTTTTCAGTTACATGTCCTGCACAACCTTCTTCAACACTTTGGTAAAGGTAAACATGATTGTCTACGTGAGAAGAGGCTCTATCTTTTTTGTAAAATGTGAACCCCATCCAGCGAACTGGATATTGACAAAACTTCTTAAAACGTTTATCGTTTGTTTCTATCCACTGGGTTTTTACCAAGTGTTTCAATTCTTCCAGGGTAACATGGCCTTTCATTACTATTTGGACCATTACGTTTGCACGAGGAGTTTTATTATTAAAGTAGTCGTTCACAAAGTATGAACCAAGTCCACCAAAACAGTCATCTAAATCATTACGAAATTTTTTGGCGTAAATAATAACGACAAGCCTAAACAAATAAACTGGGATACTAAGAAATAAAAACAAGAGAAATGAAACAATAGCAACCAGGCCAAATAAAACTTGTATAAATTTTTCCAACGTGTATTTACAATTTCCCTTGTTATTGACGGGAAAAGGTAAGTTGTCTGCAGATTTCATTTTTGTCAAAGTTTTTACAATGATTCGGGAGCAAATTTCGACCGACACAAGACGGTAGACAGTGCAAAATGATATTGCACTACTTCAAATACTTTTATTTGCTCAGAAATACTGCACTCTATTAAACACGACTAAATTATAGTTTTAAGCGATACATGAAAGTAGCTCAGGAAAAAGTGGACGTGTTATATGTTTTCTGGAATAATTAATAGATATGAAATCTTTACTTTCTTAAATAAAAGCAACAAGGAAATTAAAAAGAAAAATCCTAAATAATATCTTGTCTTTAAAAATTGGCTCATGTATACTTGTAAATCCACATCATTTTGCAGGATTAGAACTATATATTATTAGTACTCAAATTTAGACAGACATTCTGTACGATCACTCGAAGGAAAGCATCACTATTTTACGTATGGTAGTCATGTATAAAAGCTACCTTAGATAATACGGTTATACGCGTGAGAAAAGAAATACACTAGCCAATCGTATTTACGTGAATGAAATGTGTACTAATTCAGTACACTTGAGTAACCTCTTACAATTAACAACTTGAATATTAATCATTCTTAAACTAATTTTAAAATAGAAGATTTAAATAAATAAGGTAATCATATTTTGAAGTTAACCCAATACGCAGAATGTCCTGCCTTTATCTATCCTGGATCTATTTGGAATAATTAGTGTGATGAAACATTTGCCTCTTTTACTGATCTATTTTAAAGCTTTTATGCTTTTGTGTCACATTTAAATCTAGAACAACAAAATGGCAGTAACTAAAAAATGTTAGAGATTTTCAACTGTAACAAATAATAGTAGCAACTGAAATTAGCCCGCTACTTAAGGGCGATTAAAATTAATTTAATGGCCTCAAAGATATTTGCTAAACTAGCCAGACTGTTTCAAATCTTATTAACTTGATACATAAAGCGTATTGATTACAATGAGATATTTAAAACCATAATGAAAATATTTAATTAAGGTTACATATCGCTTTATTGGCTTCGAGCGGTTAAATTTATTGCCATTCATTCTTTGAAAGCAATTATGAACACTCAAAGTATATACAACCGTAAACGGAGGCCGACGTTTTCACTTCACAATTATGACTAACCAATGTTTTATTCATATACTGATTGATATATGTAATGTTTTTTATGGTCGCTATTACGCTATCAATTTTCAAACACGTTTTCAGGAAGTTTTACATTTCAGCCTTTCGTCGTGTGCGGTATAAAGATAACTAGCCGTAAACCTGTGGATTATTGTTCTGCATACATAGCTCTACATATTTCAGATAAATTGGAAAAAAGTGTAGAGGCTGCTGTCTCAGGCATTAAAACATTAAATGAGTTCTCGGATTTGGACCACGTCATTTTTCAATCTTTAGGTGGCAAAATCATAAAAACCCCTTAAAATAAATCATTTTTGATATATATTCCTTGAAATTGAATCCATTTCTCGTTGAATCGCAATATTTGAAATATGTGTATTTAATGAAAAGCAGCACAACCTATAATGCAAAAAAATAAGGAACTTAATTTGATAATAGCTTTGATTTTTTTGATGATTTTTGTGGCAAACCTAGCCATTTAGGCTTTCTTTCCATGCTCTTGGACTCAGTTGTAAAATTGTGCACACACACGTGTACAATCATATTTAATTTGCAATCAAAAATTCTACAGCGTTTGATTAAAGGGATATTTCTAGAATCAATTGAAATCTCTAGTCATATTGTGAGAACGGTACTCATGGATATACCGACCAGTGCACATAGCGCCTATAATCCTCTCGGTTTTGACGAGGGTAAAGTGACAGTAAAACAATAGGATTAGTTTAAAGACTTGACGCACACCTTTTTGACATCAGTTGACCGACCCAATAACTATCCATATATTCATTACTGGCCATTCGCTAATATAACACCTTGCTAACATGTCAATGTTATTTTCCAACACGGTCCTTTGCTAACAACACAGCTTGCTAACATTGCAATATTCCAACAAAACGAGAAAGGAACGATACGGTATGATAGTCATAAGCATACGAGCGAAGCTCGAAGAGCTGAGCGCCGAAGCGCGGCGGGCACAGGCGACGAGCGAAGCGAGGGAAGTCGGAGCCGCGCGAGGCGGAGCGAAGCGACGGAACCTACCCGAAACTAGTACAGAATATCGTTTTTCCTAGCGAGCGTAGCGAGCGCACCGCCAACTTTAATTAGGTTATAGTATTATTTCCATAAGAAATCAATCAATTTTTATTGACATTTTTTTTTGCTTTTTAGAACTTTAGTTCGATGTAAGGTTTCTTGATAAAATATGGGATGTGTAAGCGAATGTCTTAACTCTTCATACATTTAAATACCATATGATACCTTTGCGTTAACTTTGAAGCATAACCCTTGGTCGGCATATGACAAGCTTAACCTTTTTCTCTGCATTCAGCTTACTAATCTTTTTTATAAAATGTACGTTCTTTTGTTTTCAGTATTTAATCCTTTTTTATCGGTCTATAGAAGGGTCGCTATCTACCAGACAATCGTGAGAACTGAGTTCCGAAAAGATTAACTGAAAAGGATGAAGAAATTAACTTAGAATTGGTGAGTATTTATAATCATTATTAGTTTAAAGTACGAATTGATGGTTTCTATGACAACAGTAACTTTTGACAAATCTTTGTACGATGTCTGTAGCGATGATTTAAAGAAATTAGATGTTCAATGTCATGGTATCTAGAAATGATTCATAGGCTGATCTGATCACAAAAATCTGGAAGGCGATGGAAAACTACGACATTTTTGGCTGCAAAAAGAATTCAAAAGTTTTGAACATTATAAATTGATTCAGTAAAGATGTTCTAATTAAATTTATTTAAACAAAACTTGTTCTAAAAAGCGAAATTTTAAAATTTGAGTCTAACAAAATCGTTCAAGTTATTCGAAAAACAAATAACGTTTGAAAAAAGTTTTAGAAATCCTTCATTAAAACGTAACTATTTTTCAAGTCGAAAATATATTTTAAAGCACTACATATAGAAGTAGGCATTACATTATTTAACAACAATCATTTCATGACGTCAATTTCTACTTTATTAAAGAAAGAAATTTTGCGAAAACCATCTAACATATTTTAATGTTATCCAGCAACTTCATAGGTAGAACGTTATTTCAGAATAAGTACTTTCTTGCAGGGTATAGATCATCTCTTTCCGTTTTAGAAATTTTCTCATTGAAACTATTTCTCGTATATTTTGGAATACATTTTGGTGTAATATTCTGAGCTAAATATTTATTTTTAGAACATCTGAACTAATTCTGTTCAGAATTATTAAGCTTATGTAGCCTTTACGTCACCTGTAAAAAGCAATCAGGAACCGCTGTCATGAAATTGTATTGTGGATACTGTCATGTAATATAACAAATCGGGATAATTTTGGATTTTTATGAAATGCCTCTCAGTGTTCGTTTTATTTTATTTCATAAAAGTGCTAATCTTTCAGTGTCTTAACATAAAAAAATCCTAAAAAATATTACTGTAATATTTGCTATTCTAACGTAAGTATTTTTACACATACACCGACCATTTTTATGATACAAGGTTAATACACTCTTTATATACACTCTAGGGATATCAGGCTAATTTATCTATTTAATTGACGTAATGATTTATTACTTGTGCATCCTTTAGGAAGCACCATTTACTCTAAAATTAATGCAGCTGATTTCGACATCAGAGCAATATACACTTTACAAGGTTAAGTTGAGTAATAGTGTGAAGTTTATTTGGATCGTTATCTTCAGATTACAATACGACAGAAACGAAGAAGTTTAAAAGTTTTGAAAATATGATTAATCTATCATTACCAATTTAATATAAACTAATGTGAGCTTTAGTTGTACAGTATCGAAAAAGTTTTCGACACGTTTCTTTGTTTTCTAGTTATTTCAACTCAGTTCTTACAAAGTGCATAATATTCGATTTAAAAGCCAAAATCCTTATTGAATATTTCTTGCCAATAATAAATTACAGTCGTACTTACTATGCATAAAACTTAATTTTTCAAAGAATTTCATTTATTAAATTGTTTTGTAGATAGCTCAGCACGATTTTATGAACTGTTATCTACATTGTCACCATAATTGGGGATAACTACTACTGTCAAATCAAGATAAGGTTCTGTCATTTATATTGCATGCAGAAATATTTTTTATTTGTAAACAACATGATGTTAATTGCTATTGGCTGAATCCGCGCCAAATCGAAACATCCATAAAAATAGATAATTTACGAATTAAACTTTTTATATCAAAATAAATAGGTGGGAGTTTTGTCTGTATAAAA
>JAQIWN010003938.1:0-12079 GCA_034699025.1 Entomobrya cf. arborea Gr-Col-00668
AAGTATTTAGTAGGAGAAAAAAAGAGGAAGTTGAGACCTGCTGCTCTAATCTTGCTCCCTTGCTACCCTCTCTTAAGTATTTAGACATAATACAGAGAGCTTTCCCTCTGATATGTTATTGTTATGGTGTTTTTCTTAAGTACATATTTTTTTTGTATTTATCATGTCTAAATTCTACACAAATAGGTATTTTTTTGCAAAATAGAAAAAAATTGGGGTAAAAACCTTTAGTTCAGTTCAGTATGTATCCCCATATCTAGTACTTCCTTCCTTTTCTTATTTTTTATTCTTGGGAAATCAGAAGAGCATGGCAGCAACAGTAAACAAAAATGGATACACAAAATACAACCATAACAGTAGCGCGACCACTATAGTAGCAAAACTACGCGAATGAAACAGCTTTCACGGACAAAGTGAAAAAGGAAATCCACTAGTCTTCTTTCTTACTTATTTCCCTTAAGAGAAAAAAAAGGCAACCAAGTGCTTCTGGCAGCAATCGTAATACAACCACTAGTCTGTGTTTGCTACCCATACCCAAAGAATGTATATAGGAATGCCATAAATAGCGCATAAAAGAAGTGAACTTGTTCTCTGTTTTGTTACTTTCCACACACTTTATAAGTATGTACTGTTATTGCGAATGAAGATCTGAGAAATCTTCCCTGTCAAAACCAGAGGCTTCAGATACACACAAGCACACAGACAAACGCAACAACAATATCTTTTCACAGGGGAAAATAAAATAGAAAGAAAAGAAAGAAGACGAGGAGAAAGACGGTTAGGATATGGATAAAATAGAGAAGTGAGTATGATACTCAAGTAGTGAGTCAGCACACTGTTTGAACTATAATATATATGTATAAATATGTGGTAGTAGTAAATAAACAAAAAAAATATAATAATTCACCTTGCAGGAAAATTTCATAAGACTGTTGCATAAATATATACACAGAGAAAGCAAATCCTCTTTACAACCATATTAATGGTTTCTTGATAGTTTTTTTTTGTTGAAAAAAATTGAACATACTTCCTTGTAAAAAATGGAAAGAAAACGAGTTGACCGAGTTTATTAAAAATGTGGATAGATTGAAAAAATAACAAAAAATACATAACCAATCTAGAGAAAAATAAGGAATACATAGAAATACTTTCATACAAATTATTAATCAAGCGAAGTTAGGTCATATTTAACAGGAATAAAGTTTCCTATTTGTTTGCTGTAAACATGAAACAGTCATTTTTTTGTACATTTGACAGATTTTTTTCGCTTTGTTATTGTAAGGTATCATGACTATTTGCGGAGAAAAAAAATGAAATAAAAATATAAAGCTGACTTGAGGCTAAAGTCAAAACTACAAGATATCACTTTATTTTCTCTTTCTTCAGGACTGATCAAGACTAGTGACAGTTTTGAAGTATTGACTGTACAACAATTACAGATGATACCAGTTTCAGGAAAATCATACTTTTTTGGTTGTTGAATCGGGAAAAAATAACAAGAAGAGAGAGAAAGCAGATACACGACAGGAGGAGAAAATATGAAACGGTGTGTGTCGTGTGTGCACAGAAAAATAAAAAATAAAACAACGGAAAAAGAGAAAGTCATTTCTCAATTCAGAACAACTTTCTTTCCTTCCACGTGTTTCATTTATCAGACATCAGAAGCACACTTTCTCTCTATTTGGGCAGCAGCAGGAGCAAATTCCAATGTTTTTTTCTTCTTCTTCTGAAAACGGAACAAATACTTGGTTACATTTGAGTGTTTGATTTTGATTCTTTTTTTCTAAGTTGCTATACGCGTATTTGAGAGTCTTTATTACTGTGTCGTTGTTTGTTGTACATGAGAGAAAACGATATGTACGTCAAAAATAGTTGACTGCACACATTTTTTCCTTTCCTTTCCCGGAAAGTACATACGGAATAATATTGATATGGATGGTGTATTTGAGTAACTGAGTTATAGACCAAAGGTGAAAAATGTCAGCAGAGGTTTGTATTATAAACAACATTCTCTTCTTCATTCTGTCAGATAGTGTGTCTTTTTTGTGACTATTGCGAATTACGACGACTAGTTTGGTGGTGGTGACGGTGACTGAATATATGCTTTACTTACATGCTGTGTAAGTATCGGTGTTCCACTCTTGTTGCTAAACAGAGAGAAAGGATTCTTGTTTTTGTCGTTTGACATGTTGAGGACGACGATGATGATGATGAAGAAACAGTGGGATTTGCTTTGTGCAAAGCGAACAGTGAAAGAATAGTGAAGAATGCCGACGTAGATGGTTGACAACAGTAGAAAATTGTTGTGTTCGACTAGAAAAGAGAAATGAAAGAGAACTACAAATTTACTACACGAGAAATAAGAGAGTTGTACTTGCACTAACAGTTACAGAGTGTCGTTGTTTATGCTTAACAGCACACACTGTCATGAGGCAGTTTACTATAAATTGGAACTGCAACATTACTATAAATAGAAGAACAACACCACCATCTCCCCTAAAATACTTTACCATAATGACTGCAACTGAATGAAATATATGACAAAAGAGAAATCACTGATGTTTCTTTGAGGAAAAATCAAAAATGATATTGTGCGTGGGTGACTTTTGAGTTGTCGTAAACATTAAGGTTTGATGTTGACCTTCGATTTGATGGTAGAATCATATTTGTACAATGGAACAGGAAACATTTTCTAACATTACATTACATTACGACCATCAAAAGATATGACATCTTTGTATTATCCTCGTATTCTATTGTGTTGCTTTTTTGTGAAACATATGCAACTTTTTGGGTATAAAAAGTAAATAAGGATAGTTGTATTGCATGCTGCCGAAAAATATCACATTGAAGACATTTGAGCTTCTAATTTTTTTTTGGTCTTTCTACATTATATGTATCAAGTTGAAGAATCAAAAACCAAGTAAAGCCATTCAAGTAAAGTGACAAACGATGATGATGAACCATATCTCGAAGAGGAACAGTAAAGCTGCCGTTTTAGTGATTGGATTTTGATACTGGGCCAAATTGCCACTTTTTAGGATATCAAATTTTACTGATCATTTGTTCAACATACTTTGTGTGCTTCAAAAAATATACAAGTTGTAAGTGAAAATATGTGTATAATATATTGAACTATATAGAAAGCTTGCTAAATATGTAATATATATTATGCTGAGTATTGAGTATAACCAACAATGTAAAAAATTATCGTTATGCTTCCCTGTGCAAATTGAAAAAGTATCAGATAGAGGGTGAAAGTGAGACGATTTAGAAAAATGAGAGATAATAAAGAGTACTCAATTGAGACACCAACGACAGGGTGAAGAAAAGAAGATAAAAAAATCGAGGAAAAGAATATTTTTCACTGAATTTTTTTGTCCCACACCACACACGGGACGTGTCGATTCAACTCACTCTTTATTCATCAAGTCAACTTAAAAAATCATATGTTTATGGATGGAACTCCATCATCACAGCCTAGACAAGAAATGAATTCAAGAAAAGAAAGCAAACTCAAGATGACCTGTATTCCAGTTACTGCCCCAATACACAGGCTTTTCTTCATCTTGCTCTTCATCAAAGGTAAGAAATTTTTTTTTTGATAACTTTCAACTTTTCTACGCAAGCAAGATATTTTTATGGAAATGTATTCCAGTAGTAAAGCCTATGGGAACTGTCCACAGCCTAAACTTTTCTGCTTGAGACTTACATGGATAATCAAATGGTTCACACATGACAGAACGAGCTAACCAATACGGAAGTGCTCCAGGTCGTGTTTACCACATATACATACGTTACCTACTACTTGGTTGGTAAACTCCACCAAACTATACGGTGACTTACTACTGCTGTTGAAATACGCAAAAAAAAGTTCTCCAACTGTTGGTGCAGTCATCCATTTCATTGTTTCATCATGAACACTGACGCCCATCCAGTCGAGTCCATGCATACTCAACTTTCTCCGACAAGCATAAAAACCTACACCTTATATCTTTCAACACTTTTATTTTTCAGGTCTAGCCTGGCTATGGCCATCATGCCATGCAATGCCTTTTTCACAGAGTCAACTCAACTGTCATATTATACTACTTGTAAACATATAAAGCGTTCCTTCACTTTTTATACTTACACGTTGTCAACAAAGTTGACGGAAAAGTTTGCTCAAGTCATCATTGTCATTTCCCTTCCCTCTTTTTCTTTTCTCCTTGTATACTTTTCTTTCTAATTTCTCTCAAGTTACATGAACACTTCTTAACTTACTGCCATCGTCTTGTCTTTTCCATCCTTTTTCATTGAAACTTTCTCCATTTTCCAGCACAATATTAAATGCTAGTTTGCTATTTATTTCCAGTACGTGAGGACTACATGCTCGCATCTATTCTAATAATATCAAACGTGCTAATCGCCAAACACCCTCGTAGACGACTTTAGGAATATATTAGTAAAATGAGAATTGTGTGCAAGTCGACACAATGGTATAACAATAAAATAAAATGATAATAGAAAAGAAAATGTAAAGAAGCAAAACTTTAAAAAGCAGACATTTAATTACATTCATCTTGTGCTTATCTTGCGTTGACATTACATAAAACGATTTTTGTGAAAAATATAACAATGATAAGCAAATAAATTATGAGAAGTGAAAGCACCAATGATAACAAGAGACTTTGAACTACTTGGATGGACAAGCTAGTCATAGTAATCATAATCATGATGATGATTTCTTCGTAAATTATTGTCCCTTTGGCTGTGTGCTAGAATGAAAAAGAGGCTAGAATACGCTATCCCCTTGAGTGAACTTTACGTTTTCCTAATAAGTTAAATGCGTACTTCAAGATGATGAGAACTAAAATGAGTAATGGCGATAATGATAGGAAGGAGCATGAAGACTGCGTAACCCAAGTGTCACACGAGGATAGTATCGTACGTTTATATTCTTACGTGGTTATTTTCTGCTACTTTTCTACTTTACCTCGTTGTCTTTATAATTCTTTATTATCAGCTAGGCTTAGCTTTGACTTTAGTAAGTAGATATATAAGATAATATTATGTTGTATGTGTGCGTATTACTGAGAAATTAGCTATTATTTTCCTCTCCCTTTTTATTCCCCTTCTGGCTAGTTTAACAAAAAGAAGGAAGAATGACACCATATATAGCCTTCTCAGTACCACACCTACATTTTGCTAATGTGAAGAAACAAAAAAGGCTGTATGCTGTAGTTCTGAGTTATGCTTTGAGCTTTCATCTTTTCTACATTTCTCGTCGACGCTTGTCATCTTATCCTCTTTCTGCTTTATCGCCTTTCACTTGAACTACTTGCTTTGTCATGCGAATAGCTCAAAATAGCACTGCATGAGAACAAAGCAAAATTTTAGCGAAGTATTTAGGTACTTCTAGTCCAGAGAAAAAATCTAAATTAGAGACAATGTATTCAACTGCTCGTGTGACTTTTGTTGAATATTATCGGTCACTAAAACATTTGTACAGAGTTGAACTAATGTCTCTGTTTTTAAATACGTCCATTGTTCGTTTCTAAATGTAGCGGATGAACTGACTGAAGGAACCAAATAAGGATCATTAAATCACTGAATTTAACAGTTTGAGAACAAAAACTTCTTCGAGATTACATATTTCAAGGAACAAACTCATTGTCAGTGAAAGCAGAAATTTTTAGATAATTTTTATTTAAAGTTTTCTGTTACACTCAAATTAATGGTTCAAATCAAACAAACGTATGTAGTTACAATTTACTAACTTTGAAATACAATTTAAACCAATTAATGTTAAGTCTGCTTTATGTACATATTTTAGACTATAGCTACAGTTCAGGGCTGTGTTACTCTACAAATTGAATTAAAACCTATCATTGGAAATTTGTGAAGACTAAAAACGCTTTTGTACTTACTGTACCATATTCAGCATTCCACAAGCTTGGTAAAGGAGTAAATACATTCGTATTTATTCAAAGGAATAATGTTACATGTAGAATATAACAGAAAATTAAAAGATCCAGCCTAAACGTGTACAACTAAGATGTAACTGTTATTCGGACAAGCACACAGTTTCCTACAAACAATACTTCTTTGCAAAACAGATTTTAAGGAGTGTTTTAGAAATACATATTGCTTTTTGTTTGATCGTCTGTCTTGCTATATTTGCAATGAGAAGTGACATAAAGTTCATTTAGAGTCATTTGTCTAATAGTAAGATCGCAAAGGGTTTTGTTTTGCTAGCTAAAAAAATCATGTTTACTAGGAAAGAAACAAAACTGTAATGTCAACTTGTTTTTAGACATTATTTTGATGAACTATTGCTAAATGTGAAATGATGCTTTTTGAGTGAATGCGAGTAACATAATGAAAAACTAAAATAATAGGTAAAAGCTGTATTTCCTGAAAAAAGCTTGAAAATAATCTGGCATTCTCAAAAATTTATTATTTGTTAAAAGATGAAAGGAATTTATTGGGATTGAAAACATGATGAGTTGCTTTGTTTATATACCTTTTACGTTTCTTTGTAATACACGGTTTTATGTATCTAGTGGATGTTCAACTTACTAGAAATTATGTGTATTTCAATTTTTATTTCTTTCACAAATATTAGAGATTTGTATACAACCAAGTTTCATTTTTACACGCTAGCACAAAACAGACGATTTTGTACACGTGTACACGATTCTGGGTTTCCATTATCTTTATTATTATTTCCGCTTGACTACTTCAAGCCAGGTATGTAGAGAGAGATGATCAGGATGACGTTGAAGTGCTTTCACTCACTCTTTTCAAAGTACAGTGTCACATTACTTCGAAAAATTTGTAGAAGAGAAAAAAGGAGGAGATAACTGTAAAGGTGAAAACTTTCAAGGCATGTTGCCCCACGGGCTGTAGCACAGTGACAATACTTTATACAGTTTATGTGCACCTGGTATACGTTCAAGTTGAAATGAAAGTCCAATGAAGATACAAGAAAACACAATATTGTATACACGCCACATTTTATTTCGAGGTTTTATTTTTCTTAGACGGCACCACGTATCTGCTTGCGACAACTCTCCCCTAAAAACCAAGTAATCCATTTCCTAAAACATACTATCTTATCTTTCAAACGCAGTATGAATGTAGAACATTTTCAGCGATAGTGAAAGAGTAACATATTTGCTCATAGGATACAATACGTATTTACACTGAGCAGATTCCACATTTATTCTTTTCTTCGATCTTACAGTAAGTTCAACGGTACTGAAAACTTTACTGATAAAAGTACATTTATACATTCGAATTTCGTATTTCTATTGTTCAGTGTTAAAAAACGGAAAACTTATAAGGTTACAATGTTAACTAAGAAAGTATACGTTGTACTGTATTTTAGGCATGCTTATTAGAAAGATAGTGAAATAGTCAGTGCAAATAATGCAATTTCAAATAATATATCATCTCTCTATCTCTTCACGAAATATTTTATCTATGCACTCCTTTTCTCGTCTCAAATTATGTGCACTTTTAATTCTATGCAGACTATAATAACAGGGTGAATTTTATTTCCTCTGGTAATAGTATACACACTGGCTGTCCATCCGTCCATTACCTTGATTACATGCAGATGAGTGTAGAGATTCAATGAATATAAATGAAATGCTGAAAGAATGGCAGTCAGGAAGAGACGCCGACACTGACAACGACAAGTAGAAAAAGCATAAAAAGCAGCAGAGCATTTTATAAGGTAAACTTATTGTACACACTTTATATAACATGCACAAAAAAGGGAACTCCCTGAGAGTAAATTGTAAGTTTGCTTCCCTGTCACTTCACTCTAAATTTTACTATTAACCTTGTCGAGAAAACCATCTACCCTACCCGCAGAGTATGTGCATAACCTCAGTATTTTTTTCTACTTTCTTTTGTGTTTGCCATGTATATAATGAAATGTTATCCTTTCTCTCTGTGTAAGTATAACAGAGATAAGATAGACAGAAGAGAACAAAAGTATGCATCCATTGCCTATTTTTTCTCTGGCCTTTCTGAAGAAAGCAAGCGTAACAAATGAGTACTCTGCTATTATTATATCCAACTAGCAAACCAGTGTAATATGACGCATAGCTGTTTTTAGCCGCAGAGTTTGTTTAAATATATGTAAATTATAGATTCTCTTAGGTATATATGAAGAGTACCCTCTGGATGGATGGATAAGCTTGTACCAATGTTTATAGGGCCAGTGTGTATCCTGTGTTTCCTCTTTGTTTTCTTCTAATCTTTTGTCTTTCATCAGAAAGCCGTGAGAGCAATTCTCAAGTTACACTTGTGGCCATCCCCAATTCTAGTGCATACTCAACAGTGTCTGTCTGCAGTTACTACCTAAACATGAGTAGTTTTTTTTACCCAAAATTAACAGTGCGAAGCCCTTTTTATCCTGGGATATATGAGACTAAACTATAAATAAGGTTGTGCTTTCAGCCCACAACAGTGTATTTCCTTTGATCAAAGAAATCGACTTGGAGAGTGGGTGTGCAGCAAAATATACACGCTTTGGTTAATAAAAATTAACGATAACGATGATGTCTATAGATAAAAATGATGATGAATTTACGTAGTGTGTATACAAATGGATGGTTTTTTGGAGCATGTCCGTCGTGCTCAAGTGAAATTGCTTTATTCCTTTTAATTGATGTTGTGGATGCATTTGAAACTTTTTTCGGTCATCGGCATCGGTTCCTTTTCAAGGAGCAGTCTGAATGTACGACTAGTCAAACGAGTTAATATTCAATACTAGTTACCGGTCTGTATATTAACGCAACACGTCTGTCTGCTCAATAATAGCACTACGCTGCGAGTTGAGTTGTCCTCATTTTTATTATATCCATTTTGAAAAGGAGAGAAAGTAAAGAGGCAAAACACGCGCCAAGCACGACGATATACTTTTCTTGCAAATGAATTCTCAGTTCAAGTTCTATTCCAAAAAACCAGGGAAAGTCCAGCTATTGAACTGAACAACAGCTTTTTACTTGTGAAGAAGACCATGAGGAGTGTACGGGTTTTAAATTTCCAAGAACATGAAACTGCACTACTGCTACAGACAAGATTACGGTCTGCACAAGGGAATATGGACGTACATACGTAATGAAGTTTATGATTTTCATCTGCGTCGTGGCCGTCCTCTCTTCCTCCTTTTCTTGGAGTCATCTGTTGTCCACCATCCGGTTTTTGACAAAAGTGGAATGAAACATAACCTAATTCTCCTCAGACTTGAGGAGATCTCCACGGTGTACAGAGTACAGGCAGGGAGAAAATAACAAAAATTGGTGAGAAGAGATGTAAAAGACGAAAAGGCGTACGCGTACATTCCAGTATTCCAAATTTTAGTAACAGGCCTTTGTAATGCCCGGTATGTAATATTATGTATGCATGCAAAAAGACCACAAGGCCGAACAATCTGGGGATGTTGGTGAAATTGGTATACGGAAAAAGACACAATACCAGAGCCTTTTAAGTAGTAGGGAGAAATTCCAAGCTGTAAAGACTACTGACAAAGAATATTTTACAATATACATAATATACACACACGAAGAAGCGAAGAAACAGAAGCGACTTCATTCCGTTCTAAGAATAGAGGTGGGAAACAATGATGTAAATATGTGTGTTGGTTTGGTTTGTATTTTATTTTTTGGCTTAAAATTAGAATCGTAACTTTTATTATTACTTTTGTGCGCATGTATTGTATGTATGACTTTTATACAATTTTTTGTGGTTGAGGGTTGTTATTTTTTATTCAACATTTACGGCTGAATGAAACTGACTGACAATGAGCTCTTTTACCAAGTCACTACATAGAACAAGCTAACAATGTAGCTTTTTCCGCGTCTTCCTGAATGTATTTTTTCGAAAAAGTATTATTATTTAGTTTAGAATGCAATAATAAATCCAAAACCTCGTGCATAATACATAACGCAACTAACTAAATTCAACACATGCTTGCACAGCAACAACACACAAAACCATAATAGAGGAGACCAAGACCTAAACCAGTTGAAAGTAAAGCTTTGTTTTGGTACTAAACAAAAAGTCCAAATGGATTGATAAAAGTAGCGACAATTTACATTTTGCTTATTGTAAGTTGATCAAAGCAGAAACCGTATAGTTTTCAAACTACTGCAATCATTTTGATAGATTTTTTTTTGAATGCATTATGCATTTAAATTAAAATGAAAAAGTTGTTTTAAAAAGAGATAAAGACAATTTCGTTTTAATCGATATTATTCCCAAGCGTTTGAACATTTATGAAAAGACATACACGTTTACTGTTTGAAACACTCACCCAAAAGAAAGGTATAGTCTACTTAAATAAAATGAAAACAAGAAGATAAAAGAGAAAAGTACACTTTTTGCATTCTTCGTTGAGAACAGCTATACACAATGATGTCTAGTACAATCAGAATCAGAGTAAAATCTTTAGAATTTCGTTACCTATTTATTTACATACACATGATGGCAAGCGATTTTAGCTCTCTAGATTTTGGAGCAAATGTAGTGAAAACGACAGTGGAGTGGCTGTTCCGAGAGAGAGCAGAGTGCCTGAGAATCCCGTTACGTATAATATTTTCTTGTCTGGGCTAAAAAGAGAAAGTACTAAAGTATGGAAGCAAGCATAACTAATATGCAATGCATGTGCGTTCCGGCTCTGTTCACTTCCTGAAGTTACCAGGGACGTTACTTTTATAACGAAACGAAGAAGGCTCTTCTATTGTTCCACAGTCTGCGGTTGGTGAATTAGGCTAGTAAAGTAAGTAAACATGAAGACTGAACTGAACACACGTGTGTTATAGTCTAAATCTGAGCAATTTGCTGGCACTGGCAAAATTGTGAGTTACTTTTGTGTATACGAAATTTTTGGTGGTACTGCATTATATTTTGTATTGTTTTACAAGGGAAAAATTGAACTCTGAACTCAACATGCGATCATCCACAAATAACTTTTTACGTTTCCGTAAGAAAGTTATTCAATACCGTATAATTTTAAAGAGTTGTAGGGATGTTCTTTTACTTGTATATATGGTAGAAATGAAATAAATAAAGTACATTAGTTATTGACTTACATACTTACATTCTGCTTGTGCATGGACTGAAGTAAAATGCAAACACTAAAAGCTATTTTACGAAAACAAAATTAAAACGACTTTTGCAAAGGTATCTGGAAACGTCATTACAAAAAGGACAAATATACAGCTCTCCTTTGTTAGATCTCCGATAAGGCCATTAGTCACTAACTTCAAATATAAAAAATGCAATTATATTCAGTGCTGTTATGTAAGAAGTGGTGGAAAGTGGATATAACCATTTTTTGGTTGCATTAATACTATTCTATGTTATGTATGAAGTACAAACAAAAAGGATTTTCGTAATTGTCTCTGCAGCGAACCTGTTCACATTATTATTTAGCATTGAAGTAATTGACATTTTTTATATAATGTTTATAAATTTGTTCAAAAGTTTTGTCTGAATAAAAACAAGGAAGACTTGAATGAATGCAGATTCATGATTTGTCCGATTACACAAAATAGTACATTTAGAATTCATAAGCCAACAACGTCAACCAATGCAGCAGCCATTCTCAGCAAAATGAGTGAACAGATAAGACCAGGAAAGGAAGGATAACTGTCATGTGTAGTGTGTCAGCATTCTAAATGTCCAAAATTTTACTTCTTTCAGAAAGTTTTACCGTCACCGTCACTTTGAACTACATACATAGTAAACTTAAAAGTCTCAGACAAAGTATATCATCATCATTATTATTAGCTTTTTTGCATAATAAAGTCCCCGGTCCAACCTCTGCAGTCACAGTCTACCTTTACAGTTAGCTTGCTTTCTTTGCCTATTCCCACGCTTATTCTCTTCCCTAGCGTCACTGTCAGTTATTCATATATTTACTGGATTAACTTTTATCTTGGACAGCCACACAAAATTTCTCAGGGTTTTCGTTGTCTACATTGAGGTTGAGTACATCATCGTCATCGTAATCATAATCTAGTAAAGAAAAAACTTTTGATGACTACAAGTTTTAAAGTAATTTACTTTTCTGTCGTGG
>JAQIWN010003939.1:0-12079 GCA_034699025.1 Entomobrya cf. arborea Gr-Col-00668
CTTTTTTGTTGAGTTTCCTATGGAAACCCATATGATGATAGACTGAACTTGCAAGCAGTCCCGTTGAAGGTAATGCTTTGCTGTTTGATTCAGCAGCAGCAACAGTGGTGGTTTTGTTCAGTAGTAGTAGCGGTCCATTGACTCCTCCATCCCATCGCAATCACAAAATGAGATGCAACCACGTGCTTTTCAGTGCACTGCTCACTGCACTAAACATGATCATGATCAACATCATCCATTCTTCTCTCTCTCCATCTCCAACACTACCGCCACTCGCCTCCTTTTTCTACTTCTTCGTCCTCTCTTCTTGCGAGAGTGTGAGTCAAAGAGACAGAGACTACTGACTGAGGGAGAAGTAGACATTGCCACCGAGTATCGCTCTCTTTCTTTGTGGGAGCCTCTCACGTGGTCTTGTCTTGCCTGGCCTGGCCCGGTGCTCTATATGATCACATTTATCCTAACGTACTTGTGTGCTGTTGCTTGGGCGATGTGCTCCAACCAAACTTCCAACAACTTCGTCTATGATCATGTCTGCAGGCCAAGCTTACACTCACTCTTTTTTAAGTCAGTCATTCATTGGCACAAAGATGTTGGGATGCAAGGAAGAAGAGGGTAAAAAAAGACTTGCATGCATTGCATCGAAATATTGCAACTGCAGAAAAGACAACAGGTTCGCAAGAAAACCAGCAAAGCAGCAAGGTCATTATCACGGCCAAGCGAAAGGTAAAGGTGGTGAAACATCATGCATGCTGGTTGACGATGATGGTGTTGGTTATATGCTAATAGTGCAGTTGAAGTGGCTCACTTTCAATTTGCAACAATTCATAAATAAAAACCTTTGCTGTGACTCAACTGACTGGCATTAACATCAACAAATCTGACAAATTTGCAAGTTCCAGCGCAATCAATCCAACCGACTATCAACCGAGCTTATGCGACAACGTCAATTTATGAATCAAAAGGACATCTAGGAATGAAATGGAAAAGCAAATATTTTTTTTCTCCATCAATCCTCCATCTTTCATTTTTATTACCATTATGCTTCTGCTCATGCATATTTTATAGGAGCAAACAAAAGCTGAAGGCTGAAATATATTGTATAGAAAAATAAGAAAAGAATTATTAATTAGTGAAGAAGCACGCATGTTCATTATGCCTGTCCAATGTACTTTATGTAAAAAAATGTTAATGTGGATAGAGACAGTGGTAAAAAAGTACAGAAGGAGGTAGTGTGCTTGCATGTTAAAAATGTAGTGTACACGCTGCAGACAGCAGTCTGTTTTTATTTTATGATGTACATATGCATAAAAAATTGAGTACTGGAATAAAGTATAAATTACTTTTTTTTTAAAGAAAGAAAGAACAAGAGATGTCTAGGACTCCTTATTTAGATCAAAATGGATTCAATACAAATAAAATACACTACTGTATTGGGATATCGGGAAATCGGGAGTATGACTTATGGCTGGATAGATTTCGCTGATAGGCTGGAGCATGTTTCTACTCGTTTTAATCTCAGACTTTCTTTTCTTTTCCTTTCAATTTTTAATTTCATTATAGGACATATTTATCAATAACAAAAGGCTCAATGTACTTTAGAACGACAAGAAAAAAAGTATGTCGTTGTTGACTCAAAAACTCCTTATTTCTATGGATGGCATTAGACGTGTATTTGTAGAATTTATCAATACCGCACATTTCTTTGCTTTAACTTTTTATGAAGTAGATTCTAGATCCACTCCACGACGCTACTATTGATTGATCTCACTTCTGCTTGTTCAGATAATAACATTACAAAAAGAGAGAAAAATCGATGTCGTAATGTGTTATAGTATTTTAGTACTTAGTGCCTATTTCTTTTATAGCTACATATATAGTCAATGAATTTCAATATACAAGAAATACGAGGACATTTATAACTAAACCTGAAATTGTCTTGTCCTTGTCCTAACCCTTTTCTTCAGCTTATTTATGCAACACTATCGAGTTCAAAAGGTTCAGCAAGAAAAAATTCCAGTTTGTTGAAAAAAATATTGAGTTTGCTTATTAAATATTAGTGGGCATCGGATTTTTTTTCATTGAATGTGCATTGCATTTCACGTTGTATCGTACAGTACAATAATATAGTTGATACTAGCTATGTAGTATGTTCCTACACACATGAATAAATTGAAGTCCTTAAAATGAAATTATTATACATTTCGAAAATTTCCACACTAGTTATATTTTTAATTTAATTGCTATTTTTAGAAACTATTAAACTGAAGAGAAAGTATAAATAAATACGTTTAAAGCACAAGGTTAAACATCAAACTTATCTTATCCCTTTTTTTACATGTACTGACGCAACAATTGATGTCCTGAAAGCATTTTATGAAGATTTAAAAAACATATCTGAAGTAATGTTTTAATTGCCAAAAAATCAAAAAAAAAAAAAAAATCTAAAATACTTGCATGTTTTATACAAGTGGAAAATTTTCAAGAAATGAGCTTGGAGCTTGCATAATGTCCATAATGTTAATAAACGCATGTATGAAGTTGTGTTGTAATAACCATAGAGCTTCTTAAGTCAATTACTTGTCGTGTGTCACATAAAATGTAATACCGTTTCGAACACGAGATCATACTCCCGTCATTGCCCAGGTTAGTCATATTGGAAGTGCGTATTGCGTAAGAGTGTTATCCAATTCACTGTTGTTTATTGTGTCAGTCCACGTTAAGTTTTTTGCATGGTTGGTCGAATGCCATCAGCATTCTAATACCTGTTGTTGTTGCCCTGTTGCCGGCCTTTAGTTACCAATGAAGGTTTCTTGGTGCTGCTACCACGACTACCGCCACTTGCACTGCTATAATGTAGGTTGAGGCTGGTCAGGACCAAACCTATTGCAGCGGTGCTGCTGTGGATGCACGGTTTCTCATTCTCATCATTCTATTCTCGCTCAATTTTCATGATACTCGAACAACCAACTCTGCATTTCCACTTTGTTGCCGGCATCGGCATCAGCAGCCTTTTAAACCAGCAGCAAAGCAGAAACATATGTACCACAATGTTAAAAGCTTCTGGATCAAGCAATTTCACTAAAAGTGATCCAAAAGTCAACAAAGACAATGCTCAATGACGTAATTTGTTGACGATGAGAAATGTGATTAGAAATTTTTCTTAATAAATATGCAAAATGAATTTGACACCAGGTAAACATGTAATATTAAAAAGATTGATCTTTATCATTTATTATAGTCTGCATTCATATTTGTTTTCTTATAATATACAGATCTGTACAATACCTTTTGTCTGGTTTATTTGACTACTGCAAAAAATTAAAGTCAATAATAATATATATGTATTCAAGAATTTAAGTAATAAGACTATCTAGAATTTTTTATATTAAATTATAACATAATGAATATCTCTATTGTATCAACAATCAAATAAATCAGATCTATTCATTTACGTACAAAGAACTTTCTCTGATTTTACCTTTTCGTAGGTAAAAGTTTCCATACTCCTCGAATCTTCGAGTACATTTTTATTTAGAGTAACAATAACCGTAATAGTTCATAACAAGTATAATTTTTGTTTGCATAAATTTCACAGGAAGGATTTGTCTTAGAAAGGTGTGCTGTCCCATTTGGTAGGAGTAATGTAACAGAAAATTTTTGGTATCTGCAAGTTCAAAATACAAATAAACACCTAATACTGAACGACAATCACATTGTTTACGTATTTCAAACAAATGTAACCACAAAACAGAACAGTTGGATTGTATTGAGAAGAGCTTATAAGCTACGTTTTTTTATATTAGTATGTTTACTTTAATAATTATAATTAATACGACATACGTTTCCGCCAAATCATTTCGCCATATTCAAAAACATTTCTGTATTTTTTGAGCAACTACGTTCTCTCTTGCTGGTTTCCTTGTTTGATTGCAATGGTGATTGTTGAAAAATTGTAACTATTGACTTAAGTGGTCAGAAAAAAACTACTTTTTTAGACTTTTAATTGTAAAAGTTTTACTAACTAATGAAGTTGTTTTACTTGCGAAAATACTAAAACTAATTTAAAGTTTAGATATATTTACAGATCATTGTTAATTTTTTATTTTTCTAGCCCAGCGTGCATTTGCATCGGACTTATATACTTCTACAATCGAACTATTTTACTCTAAAAGTTAACTTTTATTATAATTATATCGTTAATTATAAAGAAAACAGCGATTGTTTTTCTATTTTTAGTAATAGCATGCGATGTACGAAACACGGAAAAAAACGTTTCCCAGATTTTTACTCATTAATTATCGCAATACACTTTTTGAGAAAAGAAATTTTCTCGTCTTATATGATGCGACGTAATATATGCCGATTGCGATTTACGAAACGACGTCATTAAACAAATTACTCAGTATTAACAACAGGAAAATGTTTGTCAACTTGTGTATAAATTCTAACAATTTAGTACTTAAATACAATATTTTAACATGTGTAAATTAATTTTAATGTAGTTCAATAAATATACACAATTAAATTGTTTTTCATTAAAAACGAAAAAAAGAGAACATGTTGGCAACATGATTGAACTCACTGTAAATAATTTTCGAATAGGGAAATTGTAAACATTATCCTGCCTTTTTTGGAGAAACTGTAAAATTCAGTTTTTTCCAAGAAACGATTAAAATGATCTAATAGTTTAGCTTTAACTGATCTACAATTAAGTAGCTACGAATATTTTATTCCTTATCGAATTACATTGCGAACATGTTTAATTCTCTTGGCTTGTTGCCGTTGATTGAACGTACTCTTACTTCCTTATTGGCTTGGCACTTGCTTGCAAATTAATTAGTTTTATTCTAACTGCTCCATTGAAGTACTTAAATTTCTAATTTTAGCTGTATTGTGTCCTGATAGTATAGTAGGAAAGAATAAATTCGTGAAGAAATTATTACGACTTTATAGTGTAAGTATTTATATGTTTTGAAAAAAGAAGATATATTTGGCTGGAAGAAGTGAAAATTACGTATCTGCATTGCATAGTCCCAATTTTATATCATATTCAAAATTGACATGAGTTGAATTGATATTCTATGAAAATTATGGAAAAATTGTGAGAATTGATGGTGGGATGTGTTAACTTAAACTTTTCTACTCATTTTTTCATAGTTTATATTCAGTATCGGCATCAGTCTATTTTGTTCTTCTTTCCCCAATTTTCCATTTACACTGGTTTTTTGATTAACTTTCCCTCGTCCATTTATGAGCGCCTTACTGCAAGATAATTATTTTCAAGATGAGGGAAAAAAAGAAATATTTACAATTGGCTGCTGTTCTTGCTAACGCTGCGATTATTCAAAATGGCAATTAAAAGTGGCGAAGATGATTGTTATACTACAAGATATCAACTTTTCGAGCGAATCATTCGGATTATTTTTCTAAACTGACTTGGAAGAATAAAAAAATGTCATCGATGGAAGGAAATCTTTCATTTTATTATTACGAAATCGAAATTCCCAGTTTTGCCAATGCCATTTGTTTACGAAGTCGTAGAATTTCCCAGTAGGCGTCATCAACGGATGCCTTGACCAGACCATTTTTAATGTATCGCATGTAGTTAAGAAATTCGCAAACAGCAGCAATCTAAAAAGAAAAAGAAAAAAATTATAGAAAATCCCAAACAAAAACTATTTTGGTAAATTAATTGCTACAAACATATTACAAAAGTGCTTACCCGATCTCTGCAAAACTTGGAGATGTCATACCACTCTTCAGAATCAAAGGCGAAACGCATACGGTAATGGCAAACTTTTGGACATGAGAGAAGTGCACATTCCCTGTTAAATTGCACATTAGAAAATTATAATTTAGTATAAAAACTACATGACTATAGAGATATTTAAAATGTTGCAAATAATCTTACTTGGGAACATTGGTACGGTCCTTTTCAGAGACAGGCTCTACCCAAATAGAGTTATCCTCAATAGCCTTTCTCAGTCTGCTGACTAGAGGTTCATTTGCGAACGTCAAACATGGATCAATCTCTTCCGTGTACATTTTATGGAGGAACTCTGACTTATCTCGAATAAGCACCGGCTCAGCCCTCCATGCTGCAAAATGAGCAAGCATTATTGGATCCACGTCACAGCGAGACCGGTCAATTACCACCTCGTTCGTTTTCTCCTTTTGTTTTCTGTGAAAATATTAAAAATTTAATAAATTAATAAAATAATTATTGCCTTGCAATGCATCGTTTCCTACAATATAAACTTTATTTCCTTATATGGTGTTATTTGGTACTTAACATTTGTCTAATAGCAATTTTAGCTAATTTTCAATTTCATAATGTGCTTATACTACAGCAAATTACTTAAATTTTTAATTAAAAATTTTATTATGCAATCTTACTGTCGACAATATTAATTCGATTCTAAAATAATTTTTTTTCTCAATTTTTTTTATATCCCTATTAAAATAGGGTACTAAATACTAAAATCAACAGATCGCTCAATCGCTCAGACTGTGTACGTGTAACAGAAACATTAAACACTTGTTTTTAATTGCAAGATTACTTCATAGATCATAGATTACAGTGATTTATGGACAATCATAATCAGAATTCCTTTTATCATCTTTGTAACGAGCTTACAAATCGACAACGTTATTCCATTTCATAGCGATTTACAAAATTTATCCTAGTACATTTTTTAAAACTTAAAAAAATGCAATAAACATAATTATATTATATGCAATCATTTTAACAGAAACGCATAATGCATGAACGCAGCTGGCATCACTGCAAAAACCTTGTTCCGTGGCATGCGCCTACAAAGCTAGCAAGGAAAAGGTTGCAGAATTGCTCTCTTGCTCTTCTATATTATAATTTTGTTAACATTGCAATTATTGTACATACAATGAAGATGAGAATATTGAGAAAAGTATATACTTTTTGCGTATACTGTCTAGAACTGCAGTTATCCACCTAAATATTTACTAAATTAAGCCTATGAAGTTATGAAGTTTGCTTTGATTTAGGTTGTATAACTTCGTGTAAAATTGTAAGTGCTCTATAGTAAACATAGTCAACAACATGTCCCATGAATTTTCGTGTCGAGAAGATGCAATATTTCCCTTTGTATTAGGAACGCAAAACGCAACACACTTGTGTAAGTCAATGAGCGAGGCGACTGAAAATGATTTCGTCGACGACACATTCGGTGCTTTTGTTGAAGTAAATTAACTCCCAAAATCACAGCTACATTATCTTTATAAATACCAATTAAGCCTGTGAAGAAATCACGAGCATTGTGATTACTTTGGCAAAACATGAACGCTTGATAAAAACGATCTGCTTCTGCTTGTCGGTCACATGCATGCATATAGCGAGACAAAATTATGTTTATTCCTAGATCTCTGTCTCTCATCATCATTATAATTCAGAAAATTAGCTATTATAAAAAAATGTTGATTATTGTTTGGTACGGTACCTATACGACCATCGCATAGTAGATACCTATTTTGCTAACTGTGTCGCTAAATCTACAAAGCATGTAATGTAAATCTTAATTGCAAATTACAAAGTATGATATTACTTTTAAAGTAATGAACAACAACGCTGTGATGTGCGTTCTAGCGCACATGTTAAGTTTTCTTGTTCATTCGACTGAACAATTATTAGCAAAAAGTAGCAATACTATTTGAGCACACATACTACGCATTCCTGCCAAGAAAATGTAGGATAGAACAGCAATTAGCTCGAGCCCTTATGACATCATATTGTATGATGCAATAATAGTATCAATACAACTGTGGGTGCGATTATGACTGTGAAAATTACTTTGAAATGATTATTTCATTTTACTCATTCTTTTGGTGCAAAACTGTGATTATAGGGCGTATAAAACCTGATAGAGGTGAAGGTCAATTTATTGTACTTGTTATTAAGCAATATCACACTTTTATCATGATTTATTTTCTGTATCAACCGCTGTCTATAATTATTGACACTCCGCGAAAAAAAAGGATCTATGGCTTTGTCACAACGTAGTACAAATCGCAATGATCGTTTCCCAATTATGCTACAATTGGGCTTCATTTGATGGCGAGCTATTAAATCATATAGGTATATACATATGTATAAAATATATTTTCAAAACAACACCTCCGAATGCTGTCATCTCACCTCATCATACACTGAGTATTCATTGATGTGAGCTCTTGTTATCTTTTCAAAAAAAATCATGCAGCTTGAGCAAAAACGTTATTCAAGAGAACACTCAGCATTCAATTTTCATTTATCACCATGTTTAATAGCTATTTCTTATTGTTGAAGTATAAAAGTACAAGCCACTGAAAATAAACCTCGCGTCAGCTAAAATATTCTAACGAAAAGTCGAAAGCTCTATTTCACGGTTGACTAAAGAATGAACAGCGAACGGTAAGTGAGTGAGCAGACCGTATCACAATAAAAAGTACGCAGTCATCATATCCTGCATAATTCTTCCCCGTCATTGCTCATTTTTACTGAATAATGTACCATGAATGTGATTTCTCTGACATTGTCGACAAAAAAGATGATATGAGCGAGTCTTGGGAAAGTTAAAGATGTTCAATGTTGCTATGTTTTAATCTTTAAAAAGCAACCAAGAAAATAAGAATATGAGTTGAAGAGTAAGTAAAACTTACTGAGCCGAATCAGTGTCATCTTCGTTAGGTCTTCCATAGTTAAGATGATTATGGGAGGGACACCGCTTGTGTTGTTTTTTAAATAAGGAGATTCCATTGCCACCGGTAGTGCCATTGTTCGCACTGCTGCCGAGATTAGGACGGGATGGGGTGGATGTGATGAGAAGTGCCTTGAGAGCTGCCACTTCCGCCTGTAGCCCTTCCAGCTGCATCTTTGCCTCTTTCAGACTCTTCTCCGATGAAACCTCTTTCATTTTTGCTTCCTTTACCATCTTGTGCGCTTCCTTTAGGGCAAAAAATACATGAGTGCGTACAAACATTAGCAACGGAAATGTATCTATTTCTTTGTGAGTTTGCTATCAATCCAAACTGCTAGAGCAGCACTTAAATGTAATGATGCATGAAAATAGCTACTTATCATGTTGTGAATAATTCTTACTTGAAAAAGTGATGCTGTCAGATCTTCTAATTCCCCTTCTACCTGCTCTCTAATCCCTTTCAACTGTTCAACCTCAGCATTCTTAGCTTTTAGCTCAGTTTGTGCCTTTCTAAGTTCCTCTTCCAGGTTCGCCCATTTATCACTTGACATCGAGGAATCTCTATCCTCATCCCTTGCCAAATTCTCATCCGACATGGATGAAGAGGAGCTTGCCTTTTTCTGCCGTATGCCAGCTTCCATGGAGATTCCACTAGCCCCTGTCTCACCTTCCCCATTTTTCTTTTCTGAACAAAGTTTCACTCCATGTGGAAGGCTACTGCTTTTTGAATGGCGACGGGATCCATCCCCGTTACTCCCAACTCCATCTCTCTCATCACCTCCTGATGCTCCTCCTGGAGAAGCACCAGTTGGGCTTGTAGTTCCATTGGTTAGACTACCCCGATGAACCACAACTCCATTAGAAAATACATCCTCACTCAATCCGTTTTGGAAGCCCCCTTTCCCATTAACATTATTGTTATTGTGTGTGATAAACTGAGTGATTGGATCGTGTTTACTTCCAAAACTTGTTTCTGCTTCCAAAACAACAACCAAATGCTCAGTACTCCCAATATCTGAGGAATAGTACGAATCTGAATGGGATGTCGCTTGTGGTATGGATTCAATTGAGGATGAGCCATTTGTTCCTTCCAGGCTATTGCTCATTGGTTGCTGATGATGAGACTCCTCTTGATTTGACTCCTTGTCGGTTTCTTCAGCCATTTTAATAAATTTGATAATTCAACGCTCCACTATGTTGTATTTCACTTTGCTTGTGGCCACCACAGCTAATGACACATCTCGATTATATGAGGATTAATCTGCAAACCAGACAAAGATAGAGAATTAATGCTAATTGTTTAATGCTATATTAATTTTAACTACTATTAAGCACGAAACAAGCAGTGACTAAACCATTTATAAATGTGTCAGCTTTTTAAAATAATATTTCTAACGTCAACGTCACAACTATGACTTGACAAGTGTGTAAAAATGCTATTAAAAATATACAACCCACGTAACAAAATTGGCATAAACTTTTTGCACCGTCAATGTCACTGTCAAAAGGATGCGGTTCCAAAGCTTGCGTTGCTAGATTTGATTTTATACGCTGGTCAAAAATCAATTTTGTTTTTATTGAAAGTTATGAAGATAATGACGCACTAAAGCCTATATGAATTCTCTCTATAAACAATATATGTTATAGCATTATGCACGATTATGCATTATGATTTGGTTTCCAAAATTACAACTTTTAGGCACTGCTGAATGAGACTGTAATGGTGATTATATTTGAAATCGTTATGATGATGGAGAAAGAAAACAGGACAGTGAGCAGATAGTGCGGCTACAAAACTCAAACCAGAGTCTAAGCGAATACACTGTTGCGTTGAAGCCGTCAAGAAATACGATATAACACCATTCATCAGAGGTGACATGCAAGTGTCATGTCATGAAATTCTATGCATGAAATTTTGATATGCAATATAATTATGTGACCAGCCTTGTTGACTTGCTACTTTTATGTTGTATCCTTTCTGATAGACATTTTTATGAACAACGTTGTTAACATCGCCACTAATTCATGGAATTTATTATCAAATTATTTTCGGCTTGTGTGCCAGTATTCCTAAGAATTCACGTTGTAGTTGAATCCATGCTAAGCAAACTATTGTAACAAAAATGGAGATGATGATGGTGACTGGTATTAGAAAAAAACTTGTCACGGAGTTCTATGAAATCGTTTCACTTTCATAAAGTGATGGTAATGGAAAAGGAAAATCATTTTTGGTAAAGTAAAGTGGGACGAGTTCATTGGAACTGTCTTCCGAAAAGTACACATACAATGTAATTTATTTAAAAAAAAGAATTTTCATTATCGTCATCGTCAGTTAGGCAATTCAAAAGTTACTTCTATAAATCATATCAAACATTAAGTAAGTACACAGTCTTGTTTAGTAAAGGAGGATTTACCATTTATATTACAAGCCTTTATAAAAATCAAAGTCAGAGAACGTATCCATTAACAGAGTACTTTAATTTTAGATTTTTTATTCACTAGTTAGTAGAGTAAATATATGGCTGGCAAGCATAAAACAGTTTGAGTCTTTGATACTTGGCTATTTTACACCCATCTGGTTTTCTTCATCCATCCTATTACATTTGCATATCACAACTTTTGAGTTAGTATCCTTCCTCTAAGTTTGAAAAACATGTCAAAATCAGAAAAAAAACTCCTTTTGATAAGTAAGTTTAGAGTATGATAATGGTATGTAGTGCATTAGAGTTTCACATTATTTTGTACATAGCTTTTGAGATTCGCTGGGCTAGAAAACTTGTCCGTGAGTTCATTTTTTAAATGGGATTTTGATGGAAAATTCTTCAAATGTCTGGAGAAAACTTAAATTTAATTTAAACCATGAAGGTGATCGTTACAGTTACAGTGAAATTTTAAAATAATATTCATATTCATATCATGCATGATGCTATACATGAATGTTTACGTTTTTGCTGATATTACTCCTAGATTCATACGAATTTTTATTTTGATGTAAACATCACCTTTCTTCCTAGTTTACTATTTCTCGTTATTATTTTCATTCTTTCAAAAACGAGTATGCGGACTGTACTTCCGAACAAATTAGCAATACATATGAACCCTTACGTTATAAAAATATGTAGTTCACCCTTGCTTTCCTACTTATTTTATACAGACTACGCATTTCACAAAGATTCTACGAAGAGAATCACATTGCGAACCATGGACAAAGTGAGGAAACAGAATAAAGTCAACTGGAAATGAGAACAAGATGAAAGAGAATCCTGCAAACTTTTAGCCAACCTAACCTGACTAAAATGTTGTAATTTGTTCGTCATCACGAGGCATGGGATAATGGGAAACCTTCCTTTTTCATCTTCCGCTTTTGT
>JAQIWN010003940.1:0-12077 GCA_034699025.1 Entomobrya cf. arborea Gr-Col-00668
TTGTGAGTTTTGGGGGAACCATAAATTGGAGGGCAACGTGGATGCTTTGGTGTAAGAGCAATGGCCATGTCTTCTGTATTTCTTTGTGAAACTTTGGTTAGGTAATACTTAATTAAACGTATAGATAAGACTAACCAAAAATTAGAGGGAAAGGTGAAAATAAGTTGGCCTAAATTTTCAAGTTGCTTGTAACGAAAATCATGAAACAAATGGGTTCACCCTTCTGCATGCCACACCATAACATATTTTACCAAAAATTCCTACCGCTAAAATTACCGAAACACGTGCTAAGTTTCCCACGAAGAAATAGAGAAAACCACAAAAAGAAATTTACATTATTTCTTCTTGTGTGATTTTCATTGTACCACAGGACATAACACACCAGGTGGCAAGTAAACTTTGTGAACTAAATTGCAGTTAAAATAATTTGTGTGGTGAATTATATCAAACACACAAATATAATATATAGAATAAAGTATTATTTTACATTTTATTTTATTTCCCAGCTTTGAATTTGTTGTGAGTTCGCTATATCGCTATCACAGATGGAAGATACCACATAACTAAAGGTCTATCATAATAAACGGTACATAAAAATCTTTATACATTTGAAAATTTAAAAAAAAAACTTTCATAAAAATAAGGAGTGTTGGATGTGAACGGTGACATAAGTATTCATGACACTTAAATTTTTGTTCACAATATCTCCAAATTAAATACCAAGGCTAAATTGATTTTTTGGAAGGTATAATAGTATAATAGAAATAAATATCATCTTAAATATTTGTTAAATTTCATCCCTATTATGGTATAACTTTACTAAAATGCAAATTCTTTTTCCCATTTTTTTACGGGTTATATATCAAACATGCGATAACTCATCTGTGGAAAAAGTAATGAGTTTAAAAGATGCTTGAATTATGTATGTATCCATTAAATTCATACAATGGGATGGAAAGCATTGTTTTTGTAAAATTGGATTAAATGAGCGAAGTTGTTTGGCGACTTGATAAAAATTGTGAGCAAACTTTTGGTTCAGTTCTGGGTTTCAAATCATTCTTTCTAATCTTCAATAGGACTCAAATACCTCCTGGCATTATAGCGGTTGAACATATCAAACGATATCACTTGTTTTAAGTTTACATTTGGCATTTGATTCAAATGAGCTTACTGTCGTCAAATCTGAACTGTCTAAATCTCCAGAAAAAAACGGGTTCATAAACCTCATTCATACTATCTTTTTAAATATTTACTTTTTGTGTTTCCTAAGAGCTGTTTAAAATTTTATTTACGAAATGCTTTGACATGAAAAACTCAAATCATCAAACTTAATCGCGCCGCTTTTAATCAAGTCCTTCCTGGAATTTACATGCAAATGCAAAACTCCTGCGGTTTTTTACATGAAATTAATAAATCCACAATTAATCCTTCCATCTTGCTCAAAATTTGTAAATGCTCATCCTCCGCGTGGTGTAACAATCAGCTATACATCCCCAGACTCACAAATTTTATACAACTGGTGCTTTAAATCCAACAAAAAATAAAATTACTCAAATGTTTGAAACAAATAAGAATTTTTGCAATGCCGAAATAATAGCTTAATTATTTTTATTAAAATCATTAATTTATCCCGCCAATCTCTAGACATCAGCCCACGCACATGCCACTCAGACAAGTACATAAAAATAAGCAAACTCAAAATCCTACCAGCAAATAGTAAAAGAAGCAAAATTAGAGCGTGAAAATGAAATGAACGGGAGGCTAAACTTTTTATCATTTTTCTCTTTCCAACCAATCTTCGTTTCCGTTTCCTAAAACTAAATTATTGTGCCTTCAACTCAGTTTTCTAATAACCTAAACGACCTACATACCTATAAACGTTTAACCTCTACATGCTAAAATAAAGCTTACATGCTATACTTAAAAAAGGTCCATATTATTGATGAGTAATCTAAAGACTTCCACAGCAACTCTGGGTAAAAAAAAAACCTATAAAAAAGCGAGTTCATTGAAATCATTTTCAATACAAAAACTAGAACAAACTGACCGCACTGTTTTTTGGCAGCTGTTGGCTGCTCTTCTCCTGATATCAATGACTTATTGAGAGCCTTTTGTGTAAAAGTGCGGTAGTCCATAGAAAAAATAGATCATCAGAAAGAACTGTTTAAGCATCATTGCACTGACAGTATAATTATTTATTCTTTCAAGTGAAAGCACTTACCTCAGCCATTACTCTTCTTTTTTCTCATCTTCTCACTTCATTTTCTCTTGCCCACTCATTCTCCTTGAACAAAGGCTCACATCACTAGTCCTGTAATTACTTTCCTTTCATGATCGAAATATACTTTAGTTTGGATCGGAGCAAAATTGCTTTCAAAGAAAGAGAGTGTCCGAATTGTAATGCATGTCAGAGCACATCATTGTTCAAAAGTGGGCAAAGTGGTGGGGCTTCCTATTAACCTTTATGAATGACATGTTCTTAAATAAAACATCTGGTGATCTTTTTTAACTTCAAATAAATGCGAGATTCAATTTTTGGCAGCATTTAAAATCGGGTTAGATGACGTAATCTTTTGTTCCGCTTAAGGCAATAGAATTTTATGTTTTTGTAATTCCTTTTGTTTCATTCGTCGTTTTGATAATGAACGACGTGATTTTTTATTTCCGTTCCTGGTCTTTAACAAATTATCAAATATATTACGTCAATACAATTGTATGGTACTAAGGATAGTCTGGTTAAATTAAACAAAACTGGTTTAAAATATACATTACTTTTAGATAGCTCGGATACTGCGAATTTAGTTTTGGGGAGAATTAAGATTTTTATGAAAGAACTTTGACATCAGTTTTTGTTAATTTGTTGAACGAGTTTAATCAAATCCAGATCAAGGTCCACATTTTCCGTTATTTTATGTAACCTCACTTTCAAATAGTTATGTAACCATATACGTAAACAGCTCCTTGAAACGCTGCAGTATTGATGCAATCTCTATCCACACAGACCACATGTCAAGGACATTCGGAAACGGCTTTCTTCATTTTGTCCCGTCCAACACCTCCCGCGTTGCTGTTATGTTATCTCCGTCTACCCATCCCCTGCAGCTCAAGTTAAGCATATATATCCATCCCTTCCCCTCCAAAAGTTTTCATGATATCTGATCTTCCGTAACCAAACCGCATGCAACCTTCTTTCAGAAACTTCATGTCATCCAAAGTATTGATTGCCCATAAAAAAGTACATTTTTATGTCAACAAGCCCGTCAGCCCCGTGACACAAAAAAAAATCTCCCCAACCGGACGTCTTCCAATAGCCATTGTCCTTCAAATCATTATACTGTTCACTGTATGGCGCCATCCAAGTAATTCGGAACCCTGCCTGTGAAAAATTCGGTACGTTTAACGACTTTTACTTTTCACAATATCCAAGTCTGACAGAACACCACTACAAACAACAGCACCTCAGCTATTGCCAAAATTCTAGTATTTACTTTCATTTACGAAAAGTATGCTTACAAAGCAAAAAAAAGTATGGCGCGTCTTGTCCAATAAAGAAATAACCATTTGCGTTTCTACATTCTTCCTCTTTCCCCATTTTAAGATCGTATCACTCGCACCATATATATTTATACCACGTTTCCATTTGCTATTATTATTACCATCGTTATCATTTCCCACGTATTGTATCGTATGCTGCTGTGTGGTGATCTGATCGTTACGTATCGTGTCGTATCATCATTTTTGTTATGGAACCCTGCCATTTTTTTTGCAAGGTTTGGCGTCTCTCAATTTCTTTCTAGACCTTTATTTTTTTACAAACATCTGATCTGCTACGGTTATTTTTATTCTTGTCATCATTTCAGTTTTTTGCAGGGTAAACCATGCATTATTCAGTAAATGTCTTGATCAACACAGCTGCACAACAACTAAAGATACTAATCATTGGCCAGGGTTAAGAGGCATGGTTTTGGTTTCTAAACTGAATATTCAAGTAAATTTAAACTTACTTGACTTTAGTTTACATTAGGCATATACTATACTCGAAAGGATGTAAAGAACGGCTATAACATACATTTATGTATGTTGCCATTTTACTTTAACCTTTTTTACCATTATTTCGTCAAGAATATTTCCATTTTTAAACACACAGATCATACGTTTAAATCTAGTATAAAATGTGTGTTGACATATTGGTTGTATTTTTTAATGCTACGTCCTGATCTCAAGCAAAATATCGTTTATCACTGAATAAAGGTATCGTATACAAAATATCGCAATTGGCTCATCTCTTACAGCTGTTCAGGATATTATTTCGTATCGAATTCACTTTAGAATATGTTCCTTGAAGTTACGTAATATTGTCTTTTTAATCCATCTCCCTTTCCACTTTATCTTAGCCGTAGTGTACCGGAAAGAATTTAGGAGAAATGTCCCGATTTTATGTCGAGACACGATTATTTTTTTCCAAATTATAAATGAAGAAATGGCTTGTAACGAGTCCGAATCTAATGTACACATATCACAGTAGGTCGAACTATGTATGTCATTTAACTAAGTTTAAAGTAATAGGATCGATATTTTAGTTTACAAGATTATCAAGACAAATGTTAGCATAAGATAGGAAGATCACAAAACAAACAAAGACGGTACCTTTCCTTTAGATCATATGAAGGCAGACAATTTTTATCTAAGTATTTATTTTAGTCTAGCAGATTTCAATCATGAAATTTATATGCTTGTTTTTTCAGGTGAGTTCTCCAAGATTCATTCGTCTGAAAGTAAATAAAACAAACACCGTAACAAGTCATCTGATTCCTGACTGATCTGATGACACATTCTTCAAAAACGTATAATTTTCCTTTCATCAAATTTCACAAATAGATTTTTAATGTTAAGCACAATTTTTTTACATGATGAAGCATCAAATTACATTATTCTAGCATGCTTCGTATTACAAACGAATTGTTTTTCTATAACAAGCAGCCTCTAGCCTCTAATCGATCCATTCGATTTTTACTCGTCGTATACCAAAATACTTCTCTTAGATTACTTTTGTTTTCACTACGACTGAATTACATAGAGCTCTTCTTTTATAATCAGTTCATCTTCAGACAACAAATCAGGACGGATTAAAAGTACCATTTTTTTTTGCACAACTTGCTTATATTTTTCTTGCTTACGTAAACAATTTGCTGTCCTTGTTTTGTACTTTTGCTCTTATTACCTACTCAACTAAATACACTCTAGCTCTACACACTCAGCAAAATATACTTATCTGTTTACACAGTATTTTTGGCTTATGCAACTCGAAACGTATTTCCTTTCCTTTAGATTAAGATATGTGCTGATACGGTTCTTTGGATTCCTTTTATTCATACATTTCCCATCCATTCGATCATATTGTTGTCCTCACTCACTACAACTTACATTAGTGACCCAGTTCTTCAAAACGAAAGGAAAAATCGGGTAAAAATGTATTTTTTTGGGGTAGGTTGAGATCAGCGTTAACTTATAAATAATTCTTGCTATATTTATAAATATTTACATATACTTCAAAAAATACTTTATTTCTGTTTAGCAAATCAAGTAAACGATTAAAAGCTTATATATATTTAGAAATGACATAAATATTCTGAGTACAAGTACATGGCATTCATTTGGGACCAAAAGTACATATTAAAGGAGACCAGTACATTCCCTTTTATTTTCAGTGTAAACCAAATGGCTGTCGTTACATCTACATTTAGATTATTGTGCTTTACTCGGTCATTTCACTTTATACTAAAAATTTCCTAATGGATTTAAACTTTGTCATTTTTACCAAAAGTCAACAAAGACTTCCATAAGATAGTACACCATACATATCTATGACATTATATTCACTATAATATTTAGAAATTCATGTTTCTGTTAGTGGACCATGTTTGCTAGTCTCTCAAGGCGTTTGGAATTTCAAATCAACAGAATAAGATGTTATGAAAGTTTTTGAGAGATGGTGAAGACAACATTAAATAATGTAGGTTAACTTAGAATCGTTATGAAATAAAACAAAAATACTAAAAACCCGACCTGGCTATAAAATGCACTGACAAGGAACATTATCAAAACTCAAGGAATATTAAATAGGAAATGACATGCAGCATAAAGCTTCAAAATAGTAAAATTAGCTGGTTATAAATTTTCTAAATGAAGTGAATTTCCGCTGGAATAAATTTTTCGGGTCTGGAACAAAGGTACCGTAAAGCAAGAGTAAAAACATAAAAAATATGACATTTATCCGCGTCTCAAACTTTATTTAAATTTAAAACGAATTTAAAATTGTTTAGTAAAATTCTGAAAAGCTGGAAATTTTAGTTTTAGGCCCTGTACAAGTTGATTGTTGAAAACTTTCGATATATCATAGCATATGATTTTTATTATAGGGTGCACAAAAAAATATACCACTTTCCCTTTTCGAAGGAAGAAAAACACAGTTGGGACTCGTTTGAATGTATGAGGGTATATGTGGTGTACCAGGTGCCTTTGTTATTATTACCTTTGCATTGTTATACAGACATGTGTTTGAATGCGTGGAACTTGTTATACAAATGGTTGTTGAACCTTTTTTACGTGGCCTTCAACTTTGCAACTCGGGTTTCTTTTGTGTTTAGATGCACAGAAATTACGAAAGTGATTTTTGTTAAAGGATCGATATAATTTCAAATACATATGTATCATTTACTGGTTTGTTCATTAAGTTGAATGGAAATATGTTTAAAATGAAACGTAGATGAAATGTTAATATGCGCTTATGCAATTGTTGGAGAAGCTTACAATGACAGATGTTATGTAGCATGTATTAAGTTGTCTAACATGAAAAAGTCTGTAATGTAATTTTTTACAAGCGTGTTTAATTCAATCATATTTAAAAATATTTCAAAAATATTAATCTAATTTAATAATTGTTACTAGTATTTTAATATCTTGGATATCCTTGAACGACTCCCCCAGAATTCGCTGAAACTCCTCCAGGAAGATTAACGTTGGTTCCAACTCCCAAATTTGGAAACCCAGCTCCAGGGTAAACTTGGGGGTATTGGGGGTAATAGGATTGGGGTGGATACTGGTACGTTGGGTAGTAGGGAGGATACTGGTATGGGTAACCAGTATACTGGGGAACCTGAGCTTGGGCAATAGCTCCACCCACAGCGGCTTGTAGTCCAGTTTGGCCGTAATTGCTGGAGCTTCCTTGGTCGGATGAGTAGTTTAGTCCGAAATTCTTTTTGTTGTGGTTTTCGTTGCTGGCCTGGGTGTTTCCATAGTTAAGGCCTGTGGAACCACTGCCAGTAATGGCTTGTCCGATAGGTACTGGTAGAGAACGGCCTTGCTCTTTAAATTAATAAATTAATTTCATAAAAAAATTAGCTTTTTAATATCGTTTTCCAATGTTTGTATTTAAGTCTCAAAATTTTTAATGCTAATTCAAGAGGGAAAAATTGCTTACTTTCAGATTTTTCTGGAGTAACAGCCAGAACTGCTGGAATGACGATAACGAGAACTGCAACGATAAGTCGGACCATTTTAGTCTGTCTTGAGTGTTGACTCAGATGAAATACTTTGGAAAGTGTTGTTTGAAAGGAGCAGGAGAGAAACTGGTGATTATTCTGAATTTCCAGTTGGTATTTATAGTTCTTTTAAAGTTCAGACCTGACATGAATATGTCAGTTCCAGCAGCAATCTACCATATCTTAAGAAAAAGTACCTCTTAAAATATCAGATTTTTTTTTCTTATTGAAATATGTATGTACATATGTATATTATGTACAAGTAGTCATGTGTCTGTTAAAAACTTTCTAATTTTCATTGTTCCAATATTTTTACGTGATGGTGATACTCAAACAAAACTTGCCCGTTTTAAAACGTTAAGACTGATATGCGTATCGAAACATTTTCTATTTAAAAAAACGTTCATAACTTGTTGAATAAACAGTTATTGACCTAACAAATGAAATAAAGAAACTCTCACTTTTCAAAGGGACTTATAGCTGAAAAAGTATAACATCGTTTTTATACATGCTGTATGCATCAATCAATTCAGCAGATCAGTTTTTTTGGTGTTACGTTTCTCATTGTAAAATGTGTATACACATATTTATAAGAATAAAACGTGCTGTATCGTAGCATAGACAAGCAAGAATCTATAAAGATGTTTACATACGTTTTGTTTATATTATATGAGATGTGGTAATGGTATGGAATGGATGGTGTGCTTGGCCTTGACCCATCTCGAAAACAAATCATGTGGATAAACAAACCGCATATTGCATAGATCCCAGCTGAACTATCTTTTTTTCCTTCCACTTTCCATTTCTAAAGATCAGTTACCTTTTCTTAAAAAACGTCGGTTGTTTATCTATAAAGTTTAGAATTTAACAAAAAAAGTCTCTGGAATTATGACGATGATGATGACAACAGCTTAAAAATACAAATGTCTTTTGTTAGGTCAGTGACTGTGCCATACATCCAGGCGTGTCTTCTGGAAAATAAAAGTTTCTCTTTTTAACAAAAAAAGAATACATTTACATGGTATTTTGGTATGGTCAATTCTTTATGGGGTACTTTTTCCAGAACTTCTTGATATTGTAACCTAATGGATTGTATTGGTGTTTTAGGATATTTCTATATTTCCCACAAAGTATAAATACAAACTACAATTTCAGAATATTCATCAGTCTCATTTGGATTTCCTCCCAGCAACAGTTTCAAAACCTACTTCCCATATACATCTTCGAGTTTAAAACTCATTAAAAATCAAACAAAATGGCTCGACTAATCTTAGCTGCTCTTGTTGTCATCATTCCAGCTGTGTTTGCTGCCGAAAGTAAGTAGTCGTAAAACTAAAATAAAATATCCTACTACCATTTTAAATAAATTACAGATACATGATTTGTAAAACCAATAGCTGCACCAAATAATTCAATTTTTAAATTTATTTTGTTTGATTTACAGGACAACTACCTATTGGACAAGCCCTTACTGCCAGTGGTGCCACAGGACTTAACTATGGAAACACCCAGGCCAGCAACGAAAACCACAATAAAAAGAATTTCGGACTAAACTACTCATCTGACCAAGGAAGTTCCAGCAATTACGGCCAAACTGGACTACAAGCCGCTGTGGGTGGAGCTATTGCCCAAGCTCAGGTTCCCCAGTATACTGGTTACCCATACCAGTATCCTCCCTACTACCCAACCTACCAGTACCCACCCCAATCCTACTACCCCCAATATCCTCAAGTCTACCCTGGAGCTGGATTACCAAACTTGGGAGTAGGATCTAACGTTCAACTTCCTGGTGGAGTTTCAGCCAACTCTGCAGGAGTCGTTCAGGGAGTACCCAGATATTAAAATATGTCTACAAATTGATCGTTTAGAAATTTTTAATGTTTTAACGGAAATAAACGTGTTGAATGGTGTTATAAAATTGAAAAAAAACTATGTTAATTTAAATCGCCATATTTCAAACTGCCACTATTGCATTACTGTTTCCATAATGATTGTTATTACAGTTTATTTGGTAACATTTCACAAACCGTCATGCAAGCAATACCAAAATTGCAACTATGCTTCATTCAACCAAATTGCTCTTCTCACTGGCAAACGTTCCTTGAAAACCACTTGCTTGTGATATTTCCCATTCAATCTTCTGCATAAACTGGGGCAATATTCGAAAACCTGACAAAATATCCCATAACAAGTCATTCATAGGAAATACGCAGCAGTAATAGCTCTTTTTTGGGTCATCACTCATCCCAAAAAATAAGAAGTTTTCTTAGCTCTGGTTCTGTCATATAACACCATCAGCCTCACATCCACGATCTCATTTTCACCACCAAATTGCTTGTCTCACTTTAGAGCCACATGACTTTTCATAACAATTTCATCATTCTATATATGATGTATTATTAACGTAACGCACAAACAACGCTTTCAAAATATTATGAAAAAGTTGTGGATTTACTTGAAGCGCAATAGATGTCTTAATGCATTTGTTCAAGCGACGTATCATATTTTAGCTGAAAGAAAAAGACAGAACGACATAACAGCTTATGTACTCTCGGGGTAAAAACAGGATTATGGAATTTTAGTACAATTTAAACGTCGTAATAAATTACAGTGTTGAAGAAACAAAATGGAAATTTCCCTTTTTTGTAATTCGAATGAAAAATAATTTTTGAAATAAAAACTAAAAAACCCGACGACAAAATTAAGCAAAAAATAATTTTTAATAATAAAAATAACAGAAAAGTCGTGCGTACATTTTAAAATTAAATATGACATGAAAAAGGATTTTGGTAGTGTCATAGCCACTTTTTGCTTTTGTATCGTGGTGTCCTTAGATTCTCAAACTGTAAAAGCAGGTCTGCAGAAACTTGAAACAATTTTATCATAAGCTTACGCATAGCAGATGTATTCACATATTTCATAACACAAAACTTGTTTTATCTGTTGGTGGACTTGACTCCCTGAAGAGTCAGTTTTTGTATGAATTGAACCAAAAATACGCAATATGTAATTTCCCAGTTTGTTGCCTTTTTTTGCGTTAAAGTCCTCTTGAGACTTAAGTTGTTCGCATCGCAAAGAGATAATACCTCGTTAACATCACGCATTTCTGTGGTTAGGTTTCAACAAGACAGGAGAAAAAAACGACTAACACTATAGTGCGATGATATTTTTCGCATTGGGATGTTTCTGTTTAAAAAATATTCTCATGTAAAACCATGTGGTCAACTTTGTTCTCTAGTTGTCTAGTAATTTAAGTACACTCGTTTTATTTTTAGACATTAGAGCGTTGACTCCACTAGTAGAATTTTGTAGTTTGTGCCTTTTGGTGTCTAAAATTAAATGAATTTTTGTCGCATCAGTAAACACTGAAAGTTGTGTGGTTTTTATTCAAGGGGAAACTTGAAACAACAAAAAAGCATCATGCCTTTTTCCCAACCAGGTCTCTCTTTTTGTTTCTCTGAAGCTTTCAACAATGCTTAATTTTTGTAAGGTTTCGTTTATAACTTACAGCAACAATGCTAGAAATATTCATATAACTTCATCTTTTAATATTACAGAATTGCATACGCTACATCTTCCATATCTTTTTTAATGCACTCGACTTTGATAAAAATAAATTTATCTTCCAAATTTTTCTTAAGCTCATTTTGGATTTTACCTTCCTTTTCATTACCAAAATATTTCTGCTTGTAATTTTTCTCACACGAATATAATATGCAAATTTCGTGTTAAGTGGGAGAAATAAAATGACAACAAAGTTAGCGTATCATACATACGTCGTTAAAAAAACTAGGGAACACCTGCAGATCAATGTCTGCATGCTTACCTTCGTCGCACCATTCCAGTTTTCCCCATTTAATATTTAAGAAACATTTTAAAGCAAAAATTGGATGTGTCACAGTTTTTTTAATATTTGCACAATAGCAAAAAAATAAGTGATACTAGTGCAATGCAGTCTGACTCAGACAAATAAACAAGTTATTCTGTAGACATCTATCGTTTCCAGACATTATTCCATTAAAAATTTATGTCTTTGTTCATTGAATAGACGAAGTAATGAGCCCACACAGTAATATATATTTCATTCATTTAAAGAATTGATAAAAGTACACAACTAAATGTACGCTTCGATGGTTACCTAACACAGCAAATCTAAGCTATTAATTTGTCTGAAATTAAAAACGCGCGAATTCATTGACACGTAAATTGGACGTGTGACTTTTCTTCATTCCTCTGCGGTACGGTATCGCTTAAAATTTACTTTTTTCGCACCATATCTTCGACACAAATTTGTGCGTTCAATATTAGTAACCAAGCGTTCGAGTGTAAAATAGCTTTTATATTTAAATAATATTTTAGAGGGAACAGACGACAATTTACTTTTTTCCGAAATAATTCGCAATTTCATTCCGTATCTAAATTGCGTTCATTTGTCTATCGTATAGTTTCGTAGATTTGAACATTTCTGCAAAGTATACTTGGTAAAGTAGATTTGAAGATGTGAATGAGTTCAATTGACTAGAGACTTTGAATAAT
>JAQIWN010003941.1:0-12075 GCA_034699025.1 Entomobrya cf. arborea Gr-Col-00668
AATTAGTATAAAAAGTATGAAACTTCCATGCAGTGAAGAGTGAAGAGACTAGGCAAAGATTCGTTATACGCTCGTAATTTCTTAGACTCGACGCTACGTTGGTTTCGTTGAACCTCAAAATATGTAATGCTTAATTTCGTTCTAGATTTGAATTGTGTTTAACTATTTTGATATACTGATTATAATAATTATTATACTTTTTACGCCGTACTTCTAGCGAAAAATAAAATTAACATAGCATTGTATGCGTAAATTAAGTTATAGTTAAGCCAGCATCTCAATTCATAATTTAATGAAAACAAAGTTTTAAAGTACAGTATGTGAGTGTAGTAAAATGTCTGTATCATTCTGTTCATTTGTATATTAAATTCTTCCAGTTTTCTAATAAATGCCTTCATTTACCTGACACTGACACCGAGAAAACAAGGTGAAAGTATTTGTGTATTTTAGTTGTGCCATAATTTTAAGAAATCCTGTTAGTATGAAAGTTTAATCAACTACACAATTTCATTGTTCTGGTAAAGGTTAACAAAGAAAATGTAGAAGGACCAATTCTGAATACGTAGTTTAGTTTTTCCTCGTCCCTGTCCCACTTTAATTTATTTATGGTCTGGTCTCTGGTCTTGTCTAAGCTATTTTCTGTTCACTTTTGTTAGACCTATTGCATGACAGGAAAGTAGCAGTCTACCGCCACCATTAAACTGACGATCATATGCCAAATTAAAAAAGCATAATTGAGTAAAAGTAAAAATACACGCTAAACGTTAGTTGAATGAATATTACGAAGTCTGTAACTGTAACGGTACACAACGCAAAAAAACAAGTTAATATTAGCATATCGAGTATCAACAAACCTTGAAGTCTACTGTACCTACTTACACAGTTCCCGTCCCAAATACCCTTCAAGAACCCCAGAAACGCATTTCGTCTTCTCATAGCCATTATTCTCCACGCTGAAAACATCTAAACCACTTGGCCTGGCTTGGCAAAACATAAACCGTACAATTTATCTAAGTACACTGCGCTGCAAAAAAAACGCTGCTCACTTCCTCCCCTACTCCAACAACGGCAAATGTGATTTCTCGCTCACAATGTTAGCGTTACGTACTTGGTATACATAATATCTAGCGAAAGTGGTAAAAGTACGTAGCGATACTACCGATTCTAATTCAACATCCAACCTAAAACTAAAACTCAAGTAATACATTTAAGTACACATGTAATGCGCATAACTTTGCCTTGTAAGTAATTAACCATATCATGTGGGCCATATATGAATAGTAAATAGCTAATCTTTTCTTGTAGCTATATATAATCTGAATCTGTTCTGTTTTTTATTTACAAATATCAGTAACAATAACATAAATGTGGTATATTTTCATTTCAACATGTTTGGAGTGCACAAAATAACAAAAGCATGTTTCTCTTGTGATTTTTTTTTATAGATTTTAACAAAACAATGTAACTGATGTTTTAAGTCAAGTGTAGGTGATGACCCTTGAAAAAGCAGTGGCAGGAAAGAAAACTTTTCTCTTGCATGATTCGATACAACAGAAACATTTGTACTTGTGCATTTTTATAGACTCTTTTTCTAGTCTTTTTTCATAATAAAAATGAATTATCTCAATCCATTGAGCTGTAAGTTACATTGAAATTTTTTTACGTTGATGCTGCGCTGATTAAGGAGTCTCATAAAGAGTTTGAGTCGAGTGTAGCGTCAGCACAAGCAGCGTAGTAAAGTATGCAGTGGTATAAACTCTTTTGTCCGATTTTATAGATTTTTTCTTCAAGCACGCTTACATAAGTACATTCATACATTCAAGTATCCCTTTATAAAACTTGGAATTTGCAGAGTTCTCATTATAATCGATATTTTCTATATCATCATCGCTAATAATCTTTCCCAGTGACAATATTACTTTAGTAGTGTAGTAGTCTGTTATTATAGAGAGCCAATAGTCGAGTCGATATACAATACAGATAGTTGAGAATACTTGCTTAGGGGGGAAAATAATTAATTGTAAGGGAAAGTCCATGTATATTTGGCGAATCAGTTTAGTAATACTTTTACTAAAGTTCCTTTCTGTAAATAAAATATTCACAAATGGTTACTAACAATGAAATTGTCATTGTTCCATTACTTAATTACATTTTGATCAAAAGACACAACTTTCACTTTTGAAGTTTTAAAAAGTATAACTAGTGTTTGAATTAAGGCCGTTTTCTGTGCATGCATACAATTTAAGTAAGCACCCCACACATAATTTTTACTAAGCATACACCAAAAAGGAGTGGTTAGTGGTTGTTTATGTTAATTCAACTGATCTAGTTGGAGCTTGAGCAAAGAGAAAATCGCCGGCGTTGTGTTTCCGAGTTATTTAATACACTTTTCCTACTTTACACGACATTTTCACATCAAACGTTTCACACATGCAGCAGCATCAACATTATCATCGTCATCACCATCTGAGACGGGGTAAGTGTAAAATAAAAATAAAGTACATATCAAAAGTAAAATATAGATGAATAATATGTGATTTGCCTATACATAACTAGTTATAGTATTAGTAGATTCAAACTGTACACCTAGTTTTATGAATATAGTATAGCGTATGCAGTGTTTGAGAATATATATTTCGTTAAAGAGAGAGACAATAAGTCAATTTATAAGCCTGATAAAAAAACCGGAATCCAGGTGAAAGTCATATTTACCAGGATCAAGTACACTTATGGCTTATACTAGCGATGTCGTAAAAAGAAAAGATAAAGGATCCGAATTATTAGATCATCTAGTTGTACGGTGCATCATAAAATAAAACAAAAGTAGTAACAATATCGAATAAATGGGAAAATGGCAAATGCAGGTTGTAGTAGTAGCAAGTGTCATATAATCATCATAGTGCAAAATATCATTCACCAGCCTTCATGCACTCCTTTTAACAAATGGGAAGTCGGAAGCGAGACGATAATGCATGCAGAACCCTTGACTTGACTCATTGTCACTTCAATTGACATATTGACAATCATGTTATGTATGCTGTCATTCCTTCCCTTTGCACGACTAGCTGTTGTAACTAAACTAACTTTTGATCTTTGATTCACTGCATTGAAATTAAGAGTTCCTAACAAGCTTAAAATTGTTTGAAAATCGAAATAAATCTTTGAATTTACGACTTTAGTTAATCCTAGCAAAAAATACTTTGTTTTACTATTTTAAAAATCAATTATCATCTCTCTCAATGCATTTCAATATTTTTTTTGGGTTGAATGACCAAAAATGAGTAAAGTACAGAGGTCAATGTACGAAATAAATTATAATTGGCCCATCATCGTTAGGTCTTTCCTATCGACTGCTTACAGCTTAATTGACAAGGTCTCTGCATGGGGTAAAATAAGAAATCTTAAATAATTGATTTAAAAAAATTAACAGCAAGACGATTTGGAGTTCTATCATAACTATGATCGGTTATGCAGCAATGCAATATATGATTTTAGTTTTTAAACACATTAACTAAAATTCTTAAATTAAATCAACGTTACAGGTGGGTCAAAAGTGTTTAATAAATCATTTACATATTTTGAGCGCTTAGCTATGTAATTATTTCGCTTGCTCCTTTTACAACTCATAATTTTTCTGGTCATGATATTTTGGTTTCGTTTCTGGTGTTTTGTATTTAGCTATTTTTCTGCATAAATTGCGAAGAACATTTGCCAAGAATGGCATTTGTTGTGGGTGTGTATTGTCTGCATGTTCATTTACTTTTATGGAACGTCTTTTTTTCGATGCATTTAAAAAAGGATATGTGATATGCTTGAGTAGGATAAATCCTATAATTGCATCGGAATTTTAGCTTTGTTATACCAGACTAGAGGCAAGAGACAAGGAAGCAAACCTGGTCGTAAAGCCATTAACAAACAAAATGCCGTATCTTTTGTGGATTCGTTGAAATGTGTTACGTGAGGTGGTACACTGCAACTTGATGTGTGATAAGTGATAATATGTGAGTTTGGGCAAAATAGTGTACACTGTACACAGCCAATGACCAAAAAACTTCCTTTTCACAGCAACATCAGTCTTTTTGATTCTTTAAAAAAGTAAAAATGGGTTTTCTTTTTATCCTATTCCTATACTTGTTGTAATTTGAAAAACGGATGAGTACAAACCAGATGAAGTTTATTTTTCATCCTCACAAATTTTTTCTCATGTAATGCTTGGCTGCAATATGAAAATCTGATGTATAGTCTCTTTTTGTTTAGGATCAGATCAGATCACGTTCAGAGATTCAGTATCACTCGCTTGGCAATTTGGCATATCTCTGTGATTTGATTTTGTTGTTGTGCAGATGTAGTGGCAAGATAAAGTGGTTAAAAATCAGATAGTTTCTCCCCGCTGCTGTTGTGTGCTGAGTGTCATTAAAGAACAATTATATTAAGCCCATCATTCTACGTCTGCATAACAAAATTGCAGAATTAAACGCATTAATTGTCTATTTTTAGAGTTTCGGTTTTTATGGTGATTATCATTATCTCACTGTCTGTCAGCCAAGCTGGGTTGAGTGAGAACTGTAATAAAAAATGCACACAGAGCTAACTTTTATTATGTAATAAACTAAAAACAGATTTTGACCTTCAAGCATCATCAGCAGAATGTCTATAGTTCTATGGTGCATTAAATTGCCGCTTTGTTTGACAGTAAGACGGTTCAATAATATGTAGCGTAAATTGATACATCACATTCATATGGAAAATGTCAAGCGTTAAATAAGACATTATCTATGCATGGTGGAATTTAGCAAACGTTATATTTTTGCAAGCTTAAATGGCACATGTTTGATGTGTGCTGTAAAAAAAGTGTTCCATGTGTTTAGTGGTTTCCTGTAATCTCTCTTGTCTAGATGTGTGATGTGATAGTTGAGTGCATATGTGTGAACTTCCAAAACAATTTATCTTCTAGTCAAACAGTTCCCGATTGCACGAACACAAATAATATTGAAGAATAGTTTACTTTTTGAGGTTTCTTCAAAATACAATCGGGACTATTTTTGGGAGACGGTTTCCACCACCGGAGTTTTTGTACCGAAGAACCCAGAGTATTTAAGACGTGACACACCATGGTTTACTGTGTATGTTTTTAAAATAATATAATTTCCTTTTGAAGAATATCCAGATTAGATGCATATATACATGAATTGAATGTTGGAATTGTGCTGCAAAACAAAACTTTTCAAAAGTCAAGAAAACTTTGCTTCACTGCTATTTTTAGTGTTTGTATTTGATTAGAAAATTTAAATTAAGTCGATAAAATGTGGTTCATAGTAAAAATTTTATTTTAATGGCGCAGTAAGGTGCTGCGGTTGTTATTTGTTATTATTGACATTTTATGTATTGTAAAAGCTGCCTGTTGCACCCTGCTTTTTCAAAGCTAAATATTTCTTTACTGCTTACTACTATTATCCTTGAACTTGGGTTTTGTTTTACTTGCATATTAAATCTATTATAGCATGTATTTTAAATTTTCCAACAAAACCTGAGTTATTTATTAGCGATCATCGCTGGTTTTTTTGATTGACAGTATATCTAAAGACAAAGAGTGCGATCATAACTTGTTCCTCACACTCCACTGTTAATTACTAACTTTGAGCCCAGTGACGACGGCTGTCGGTCAGCATTCATTGTATGTTTTAGATAGATTACATATCTTCTTTTTTTAAACTTAAATTTGTACTAAAGAGCATAGCGATCTGTAATTAAAATTGCTCAAGTTTTGCTAGCAAATGAATTACGAATACATATGTGCGAAATGTGCGAATTCATAGAACGTGTAAAAGATGTGGTAGTGTTGATCATAATTAAGTTTCTTCACTCTAAATCTTGATAATTACTTTGCTCACTTTAAATCATGCACACGAAGAAAACTTTTCGTTCTTGCTGTGCAGGCAGAGGCAGTCCTTCTTCCTTCATCATTGGCAATCACAGTTTGTGTCTCGTAATCATAATTAACTGTCAATTACAGTAAAACAAATGCAAACTCAAACTAGAGGACCGATTGACATTCTCATAAAAATCAGAAGCTATAAATTATTTAGGAAATCAGTTTTTATGAACCATTAAGTAGCAAAATACGCGTTATTGTTGGTATGTAATTACTTTACCACTAACTAATTAGTATTTACCGTCATCATTCTTCTGAAGATATGATGAAAAGTAATTAGTAAATTATGTACCGTGCATTATGCACGCTTACAAACTGTTTGTCTCGTATCATTACACATTACCCATTATCACTGTTTTCATGTCATGAAATAGCTAATTACAAATCGATAGCGCGGTACTAAGAAAATATTTTATTTTTAAAGTCATAGTCATAGATAGATAGTTATAGATTAGTGATGTAGTATAGAGTCATAGAGTTATGTACAGTTTTGAGTAGATTATATTTGTCCATTTAAATTTTTTGATTTTTACTCTGTATTTTTAGGACTGAATTGCACGATCCTTCTTCTGCAACAGTTCTAATGAAGTTGCTGCTGCTTTAAATTTGCGCCGTCTCTGTCTTCATTGCAATATTTCAAATTCTTCCAACGAAGTCACCGCATCGAGGGAAATGCTAAAACAATTTATCAGCTTTCTACTCACTTTTCCTTCAAGAATGCTTTCACCATTTGCACCGGCTGCATCAAATATCACTGTAAATATTGCTAACTAACTACTGCGCGGCAGGTCACTCACGTTCAAGTTTGAATTTCTTCATCACTTTCAAGTTCCAACATCACTGTTCCAGTAAAAAGCAATGCAATGGTTCATCAACAATTTTATGTTAGTAAAAACAACACAACAGCTTTGTCTTTCTGCACAGTTAATCATATTTTTGTGCGTGTCATCGTTATCTATTTTATGTGTGCAAAGTCTGCTTTGTATAAATTTTGAATTATAATATAATTTATGATAAGATTATAAATATTTTTATTTAAATTACTATTCGTACCGTTCGTAATTCATAAATCTCAATTAAATCAAAATGGTTGAAAGATGAGAGACTTTTGACGTTGCTGATAGGAAATGGGTATCGGCTGTTAATAATCGTCAGTAGGACTATTCTATGCAAAATGCCATTCAAATGTTATAGTAGCAAAGCAAGGAATTGAAAGTAGAATGATTGTTTTGTGATAATCATTAAGCTAAATGAACGTAGAAATAAATTATATTTGGTTTTAGTTTAGACTGATTGGAACTTGCTACTTTGCTAGGTTTTTCACTATTAAGTATCTTTTACCACCATCTTTCTGATAAGTATTACGAGAAACTATTTTTCTTTAGCTAGTAATTTTTCCCATTAATAGGAATTGCAGAGAAAGTTGGATTAGGTTTTCAATATTCAAGATTGATTGATATATGAATATGGAAGCATTAAACGAAACGCAAGTTCTTTGTCCTCAATCGTTGCAATGGGGCAGTGAGAAACCTGAGATTGAGACCAATGTGAATGTTCCTCTGCCGAAAAACCATTGTTTGCGTTTAGGTACAGTAAATTGAACAATAATGTATCAGGGAATTTTTAATTAAAATTCCGGTCATTCATGTGAACTGGAGTTTCCTTTCGTTCTATGCATATTGGATACAAAAATCTGTATAAAATTAAAACAAAATACCAGTCAATACGACTACAGTACTACAGGTGGAATATTTAGACGTGTCGTTTTATGATATAAAAGTATGTCTCAAGAATATATTTTGACTTTCCTTCTAGACATGGAGAGTGAGCCTTTGGTAACAACAAAGCACAGCCGGACGATGAATTACACTTCCGAGGATGGTTCGTCCATCCTCAGCCCCCAGATTGAACCTGACAACCTTACCTCCGGCAATGACAAACCTCCCGAAGGCTCGGAAAAATTCAATTACACCACCTTGGAGAGGTTTCATGAAGATGCCCTTCAACAGGTAAGCGCTTTAATTAGTGAAAGTATGAGAAATGAAGGGAAAGTAATTGCTCAGTTTAGTAAAAATGGACTCTGTTGCATTTTCGGCTTGTAGGTTGGTCACGGAAAGATGCAAGTCATACTTTTCTTCGTTTGTGGTCTCGTAATGGCTGCCGATCTCGCTGAAATATTAGCACTAATTATGTCCTCGAAAAGTGCTCAGTTTGAATTTTGTGTAGATGAATCTCAAAAGTCTTGGCTAGGTCAGTAATTTACTGGAGATAAAAACTTTATAATATTTATATAATAGCCATGAGCCATATAAAAACATAAAATGATCGTTAAACTTTATTTCAGTTGGAGTAACTTTGCTTGGCATGGGAGTTGGATCAATATTTTGGGGCAGTTTGGGTGACCGAGTTGGTCGTCGAAGGGCATTAATATATTGTATCGGGGTTGGCTCAATATTTTCTGGATCGAGCGTTATAATGCCAACAGAAGGAACGTTTTTGACAGCAAGAATTTTTAGTGGATTCGGGTACTTAATCCAATAAAATTTTGGCATTCCTTATCTGTCCTTCAAAGGGTAATGAGTAATGATACTGGTATTTTCTTTTAGCTTGGGTGGGTGTATGCCACTTGTCGTGACCTACTTTTCCGAGTTTATCCAGGAAAAGAGAAGAAGAATCGCAATTACCATATTATTCTTGTTTTGGCCTTTAGGGGCGGCCTATGTTATTATGATTTCTTGGTTTATTCTTCCATCAACTGGTAAGCAGGAGCTGAGTAATTAAGCCAACGCTTTACTCCAGATTACTTTTTACTTGATAATATGACATGTATATACCTTATTTGTATCTGTAGGGTTTCATTTGAGCGAGGAACTGAAAGAACATTTCAGTGCGTGGAGAAGACTGCTTGTTGCAGCCCTCGCTCCAGAATTGTTGAGCTTAATTGCACTTATTTTCATGCCAGAGGGTCCTCTTAATTTAATGCAAAATGGACGGGATGCTGAATCTTTAAGCGTGTACAAGGTAATGTCAATGCTACACTTTGCCTGAAAAATCTTGTTTCCTCTAATGTACTTGTAAAATTATGATTGTATTGTTTTCTCCAATTTGTAGTGCATTCATAAGAAAAACCGAGGAAGTAGTTCAACATTCTGCCTCTCAGAAATAGAAATTCCTACTATCTACAACCTGCCTCCAAGTACACCTAGGAGTGTGCTGGGTGACCTCATTAGAGCGTTAGAATCAGTAAGGAATCCATTAATTTAATATGTTACATGTATACTATAATTATGAAATACATTTGCTTATGATTTTCGTAATATAATATTATTTTGATTTTAGTTTTGGACATCATTCGTGACCCTTTGGACTGAGAATAGAAGGGGACTTACAATTACGCTATCTCTAATTTGGGTCCTTGCTACAATGGGGTAAACTGCTATATATTGCTAAAATATAATTTCACAAGATAAATTACTGTACTTTTCATTCATTATGATTTTTTTTCATAATTTCAGTCATGGCTCCCTCTCATCATGGGTCATATCTCACCAAGCCTCTCTTAGAGAGTGGACATTTGACAAAGATGCCAAAATGTACGAGAAGCAGAGTTTCAATCATTCCATTATTAGCGAAGACTTAGTTAATGTTAGGTATCATGATAGCAATTTCGAAGATTTCTCGTTTTCAAACTTGGTAAATTATTAATACGACAGTAATGCTCATTGCTGATTTATATATATTTATTAAAATGTGTTTTAACACATTTGAAATGCATTTTTAAATATTCTATTTTTTTCCTGCTTTTCAGATTATGAATCACGTCAAGTTTGAAAACTGTACATTTCAAAGAGTAAACTTTACAAATGTCAAAGCCTCCTACGTGTTGTTCAAGTACTCGGATCTTAACGAATGTTTTCTCGTTGATACCAATCTTGGTAGATCAAACTTCATTGAATCGTCATTACAGAATATTACTTACGCAGGTATGAAACTGTAATTCAAACGTTTTACTCAGCTCAACTGAATCAAAACTAAACTCGTATGTTTAATGATTTTTGATGATTCAAATTTTCAGGTTTAAACCCCGAGTGTCATCTCATTCCCGACTTTAGCATGTATTTAGGAAACGATGTTATGGATGCCGGTCTGCCAGTAGTAGGAATATTCATTGGGTCCCTTATCTCCGTAGCGCTGATTGGATTTTGCAGTCGTTCCAAACTCATTGCATTATTCCTCATACTGGCTTCGTTTATCTGCATTGGACTTACCATCTGGACATACGATCCAATATGGGCATTGGTTGGACACACGATAATTAATGTACTTGTAGCTGGGATGTGGAGCATGTTAGTTACTGTGTTTGATAAATACCCATTTTGGACTAGGTATAAATTCAAATTAGTAATCCAAATTTTATCTCCTTGCCACGTTCATGTACTATGACGTTAAAATAATTTTATTTCATTTTAGGGGTGGCGCTTTGGGATTATCCCTGGCAGCTGGACGGATCGGGTCTTTCTTTGGAGTCGCATTGTTTGGTACCACACTTAGTGGTATTGTTGTCCCCGTGTTTTCAGCTATTTTTCTGGTCTTGGCGGCTATCATCGCCATCAGAAGTTCGTTTTAGCTCACAATTTAATAGACTGCGATTGTTATCAATATAATATATTACACCAGGGCAAAAGAATATACACAATATAAGTTATTCTAATACCCTGATATTACACTATGTATTTTACTTTTTAGTAACTTGTCACCCACGCAAAGTGATAAAAATATGAATCCATTATTTGAACTCCAGCATGTGTTGTAGATTAAAATAGAGAAATAGTACAGCGATTTACACTGTAAAATGAACAATTATGTAAGTGAATGCATGCGGTGTCGAAATGCTTTCACCGTTAAATCTTAACCTTGCAGCTGAACATCACACTACGTGCATGTTGCACAAACTAGTAATTTCAGCAGCGTAAGTATGAATCTTATTACTGTAAGTAACATCATATTTTGTTTTTAAAGTTGTCTCAATAGTATCCAAATCCAAGTATGTACTCAATGTACAGTAATCTGATCGTCAAATGTTTTAGAGATTATGATTACTGGGTTATGATTTTCTCAACTAGTCATTGATTTAACCTGACGTGATTTAGACTTTGGTTCTGTAAAGTAATATTGTGTAATTTTATGAACCTTTTTTTGTGATAGAACTGCTTTCACCATCACCATTCTGCTGGTAAAATAGTATGAAGCTAGTTTTCTACGAAATAATTTTTGTCCAACTTGTATGGTTTTAAGTGTAGTAATTTATGTAAGTACTCAATGATTAATACACTAATGCATTACAACAATCAGCTTTTAAAAATGTTATGAAAATGTACTTTCATTTCAACTCATGATATCAATTTTTATAATATTTTGTTAACCATTTGACGAGTCGAATAATAAATGATATCATTAAAAACTTCGGTTATAAAATACAAATAAAAATGTAATATCACTCATGAATCATTTTATACCTACATCTAACTTCATTTCGTAAAAACTTCATGTGCATAAAAGTACAAACGCACAATAATTAGCTATGAAGATGCTAGCTGCGAATTTAAATACTGAACAAACATTTCACCTGTGTCTCCTTTCAAGCTACTCGTTTTTGATAAACTTATAAATTGTCTTTTAAGTCTATTGAGCTGGCTTATTGTTGGACATTCACATATTTGAACCATTCCTTTTGAATGTGGGACTTCGATCTGTAGAATTTCTTCTGTATTGTCGGATACTTCAGCTTTGATAATTGCCTGAAACGTGTGTCCAAAAATACAGCATTATTTAAAGAACTTTGTGTTTTTAGAAAACTGGAGATAAAAATACACAAACACATTCGATAAAAAAGTTTACAATAAATATGAATTCAATCATTCCATTACCTGGATAATTTCAGATGTTACTTTCTCCATTGCTCCCAAATAATTGGATTCCGAGAGGGGATTCTACGCAAATTAAAGAAACATGTTTATAGCATAATAATACCATAATGTCTACACCAAATATATACGTGTATATATATCCTATCAACAGTTTGCTTACACTTTGCGTTGACATATTTCGTTTCGGTGCTTTATTGAAAAATAGCGAATTATAAA
>JAQIWN010003942.1:0-12074 GCA_034699025.1 Entomobrya cf. arborea Gr-Col-00668
ATGTGAAATAAGAATACAATTTTACTAGTCGCCAATCTTGTAAAATGTTAATTTGCTAACTTTCTTGTGTTTCCAGATTTGATAAGTTATTATGCCTTACCGTCAACTGTGGTAAATAATCCTGTTCACAAATCTATCAAAGCCGCTTATTCATTTTATAATGTAGCTACGTCCATGTCTTTACAAGATTTAATGTATGATGCGCTTGTCCTAGCGAAAAACGTGAGTTGTAATTTTTTCATATCGTAACCTTTGCGATTTTTAGTATTGAACTTCTTCAGTTCTGACTAGTATTATGTATTATTATTACAGGAAGGATTCGACGTTTTCAATGCCTTGGACTTGATGGATAACAAGGAATTTTTGGAAAACTTGAAGTTCGGTGTGGGAGATGGAAATCTGCAATACTACTTGTACAACTGGAGATGTCCCTCAGTGTATCCAAATGAAATCGGACTAGTTTTGCAATGAAAATGTTCTGTAAATTCTAAATTACGCCTTTATTACAATACGTGTAAGCATCTAAGTAGGAAACCAAAAATATTCGGAAAAAAAGTCTAGAAAATTTGGCCGGTGATATTTGCAAAAAAAAAGATCCCTAAATTATAATCATTTTATGAAGTTGTTATCAAAGTAATGTAATTTTTGTCATCTGTTGTTATATTTTTACTGAGAAAATTAATGGAAAGGTATGTAAAATTAAAATTTTAAAATAATGCTTATGTTACAAGTATTTGTTAATGCACATCAGTCTCAGTCTGTTAAGTTGTCAATTTTAATTGGTATCAGGTTTTTGATGTTTCGTGCAAACTGCAGTTAGCTGCTACTTACATAAATTTTTCCGGGCATATTTTAATAGCTCATTAAGGAAAAAGCTTGAAAAATGAACTGAAAATAAATAATTTCATATTATAATGAAAAACGTTTGAAAATCCTAATATATTGTTAGCACTCACTGTGCTAAGAGTAATAACGTTTGAAATTTTGATAATATATAATGATATAAATATTTGAATACTTTTATATGCACTTTTTGCTCTGAATTAATTAGGGGTAAAATGATGTAACCTTCGATTCTCTGCTTTAAGATGAAGAATCCATTTTACACGAATACACCAAAAGTATCACCCTTTGTTTTGTTCTTACTTTTTTCTTTGCAGCCACGAACGAAATGAACTAGTTGTTTGGTAGACCACAAATAAAACTTTTCAAAAGTTGTCAACGAATTAGGGGTTTTCTGACTTTTATAATATATACATTTCTGTAATCTTTTCTTGTCACATTAAACTTATAATTTGCTCAGTTTGTTAAAATATTTTTTGAAGTACATTTATGCGTTTACTCTATACTCATTGTTTTAATCTTTCCTTTTAGTTTTCGTTGCTTTCATTTATAGTTTACGTAATCTAATTTTTATAGTAGAAGCAAGATGTATTTTATAAAATTCCCAGTCAAAATATTTAAGGAAAGGAATGGAACAAATTGCATGTAATGTTTTTGTAGCAAATGTATACATCACCTGAGAGTTAGAATTACTTAAGAATTATTATGTTTACATTTATGTTATAATTAAAAGAATAAATGCATATTACGTTAAAACGAATGATGTATCTAGAAGAATTCGATTTTACTTTCATATTCATACTCATCATCTCATTTTGTCGTTGATACATCCAAGTGTCACGTTACAAGGTATGTCATTAAAAATGGAAATTGATACCAATTTATTTCTACTATCTTTTTTTGCCGTATAGGTATGCAATGCATACCTGTTTTCTTTTCAAAATGGAAAAGTGTTCCCAAAATGGAAATTATATCAAAGTTCAACCCTTCCTTGTGCTCACGAAGCTTGGAAGGAATTTATATTCTGTTTGGGGTAAACTGAAACAACGCCTTCAGACTTACTAAAGTTATTAACCTCCTTCCATCTTTTATCTATTTTCGTTTCACATATTTTTTTGGAAATCACAATGACTGATGATAAATATTATGTAACAAACTTAAGTTATAATCCAATTTGCCCTGCATACCTACTTCAATACAGCTTACTTCTTGATGAGGACAATTTTGAGTTGACGCTGACATGTAATCAAATCACATAACCGAAACCAGACAGCCTACAAGTCAAACAAATGTCGCATATATTCCAATAAAATATATTTGTATACACCCTTTCCTTTTTCCACGTGGCTCATTCCACACTACTAAGTTTTCATTTAGAAGAAACTCTACTAATGCACATGCTAGTCCCAAAGCTAGAAAGAGTACATATTAATATCCAAACCAGAAATATCAACAGTTCGTGAGGAGAGGTGTTTCCTCGGTCTCGTAAAACCTGTTCCTTACTCTCTGATTGCGACTCATTGCGAGTGAGTGAAGTAAAACATACATAACATCAATATTCAGGTTTTAGACAAAAAAGCTGTCTGGCTCCTCTGGAGTAAAACAAGAAGAATGAACAAATTATGTATTCTCGGTTCTGCTGGAACATTTGAAAGAGAAAGCACTCCATATTCCATTCCATCACCAAATTAAATACCTATGCCATTTAAGTGTGTAGGTACCCAGGCACCCAGGCTTCATCCGAACGAAAGATTACAAAAGAAGACTCCAAAAACTTGTCGCATCACCAAATCATGTCATGCTTCACTGCTTCACTCATTCTTCGTTATTTGCTATTTCTCTATCTGATAATAGTGATAATTTGATATTCTTTTATTTTATGAGCCCACACTTCCAAATCCAATTTTGAGACAAGAACTAACTACAACATTGGAATTTGGAACTCAAAAATCTTGACATGATCGCTGATCGTTAACACGATGACGATGATATATCTTGTCTTGTCGTTTGACTTGAGTGAGTATGCAGATGAGTAGCAGATCTACTTTTTGATGTGACATAACACATTATGTTAGATAAGTTCACAATTTTTATCATTACATGTGGAAAAGCAGCAGACCGCTTCTTCCAAGGAAAAGGAATACACATAATACATTAAGTTGACGCAAACATGGCTGATCTTTAAAAGAAAATCAGCTAATCTTGAAAAATTATCTGCTGATAATGCATACGCATTGCAAATCAAAAGTATATTAATCTTTCTTGTCTTGCAAAAGAGTAGCATTGACGAAGATCATTTCACCAGCAGAGGAGCTGCGGTTAAAAGTGAAAATATTGATTCAAGTGTCAGTGTTCCATCCAGACGAAAGGCCTACCCTTATCTAAAATATTGGTAAGCAATTTTTGGCTTGAACTTTAACATTTTCACACCTAATTTCCTGTCTCGTAATTCAATAATTTATTAAGTATATTTTATCATAACTATTCATCAGTAAACCGGATGTTAATAAAATCTCAGGCAAATGCATCTCACCTTGAAAGTCTTACAGCACCCCAATTTATAAGTTGTACTTGAATCTCTTCTTGGCACTATTACGTGCTTGTATAGAGATTTGGGTTACAAATTGTAGCCCGTATGCATGTGCAAAAGCATCCCTACGCATTTTCCAATAAAACCTTTCACTTCCCACGTTTCAAATCTTTGATTTGATTATACACTTCTTCCCATAAACATCGACTTGATCATCCCTTCATACCAAATCCAATTCAAAAACCCAATTTTCAAAACAAAGCAAAGAGAGTGAAAAAAGCCGGCCGGACATGCATGGCTTCACGATAAACTTTTCATTGTATTGTATGGCTTGCCCAGTGTACTTACATACGTGCCTTTGTACTTTTTTAGGTACTAACATTTCAAGAGTCATAGTCACTTTACTCCTTTTCAAAACCTACATAACATACTCAATAGAATAGCCATCTATACTCAACTATACATACATTTATATTACAAACTTATTCAGCTCATCATCATCCAACTCTCCATCCACACAATATCCCATCACACTACTCGACTCACACCAGACAATTTTCTACTTTATCCAGACTCCAGACATCCAGCAATCCAGCACAATCATTATCCATTTTATACATGATCAAATGATCATCATCATCCTCACATCATTTTTGACTATGTACCTATAACATAACCCAAAACCCAATACTTTTTCTATCAAACTACCTATCCACACTAAAAACTCATCCATACAAACCTTCGCTTTGATATATGCAAAGCAAAACCGCTACTACTTCTTCTACATTTCAATGTTCCATGTTCCATTTTCAATCCATTCCATTGTACACTTCAACCAAAACCAAACGTCCACTTCACCCGTCAAATATCTACCATGTACCGTACCTACCTGACTAGTTCTCTCTCTTGTCTAAAGACAAACATTTTCTTTCTTCTCTGCTCTATTTTGACTTGTCTCTAAAAAACTAAACTGAAGCCTTCTATCTTGCTTGCCTGACCAAAAAACTACACATTTCAAATTCCAATCTATTCCATGATGAACACAATAACGATATGATTTACTAAAAAATATTATGGTATCGGCATTGGTATACCTATCTCTACAATATACATACATACATCCAGTCTTCTTTAGGAAATATCCTGCCTTTCCTCCTACCTATCTATCACACACATAAACATACTTATTTCTCTGATACTTTGATTATATCCTTTTTTTGTTATCCTACTTGACTTGTAGTTAAAGGAAACTCTACCATCATCATCATCATATCACATCACATCAAAACGATAACCATAACCATTCATACTACTTTACTTACCATACATAATTTTTCTCCCCGTAAAAGAAGTAGTAGTGTACGTACATCTTCAATCTTCCCAATGTTCAAAAATTATGTACATTGTTGAATGACTGGTATGGATGGTGATGGTGGTGTAGTAAAAGGTAGATATCTCTGTAAAATGTAAGACAACATTGCCATCATTACATACCGGAGGACCGGGTCCCACGATACGACCGACACACACGACCATACCATCATAAACTGCTTTTTGCCACCACCATGCTTTTTTCACACAATCATCATTCTCAAATACTCATCCTCATCAAGTCATGATGATCATCATTATAAGAAAAACCACACGACTGACTTTAACATCATCATCTTCACCTCATCATAAAAAACACTAGTAAATGATTACCACAGTTAAAAATACTACTACTACCGCACTTTGTGTGTGTGAGTGAGTAAAAATAAGGAGAACAAGAGGATCATGTTCCATATTTCCTGTATATTATAGTCAAGTTTTAGTTTTTATTAAAGCTCTCTCATTCTTATTTCTTTACTCATTCATACATTTTTTGACTTGACTATTTTTGACACGCAGGGAAAAAAAGCCGATGATGTGAATAGTACCATTATAAAAGTACAGACAAATCTCTTCATAATATGTGCCTGTGTCGTGGTTTAGTTAAATAATTAAACAGAAATTGTGCGCAGACATAAAAGACATATAAAATTGCTACAAAAGTGCCGATCCAATCCACGAGAAAACATACACTTTACCGACAAGTAAAGAAAGTGCACTGTAATTTTTTATTGTGATGTGGACAAAAAAGGAAGATGAATGATTATTAGAGAATAGAAGTAAAGTATCCAAGTTAAAAATTGTCATCATGATGCTTTTGCTATAAGAGAACCACAGTTCAGTATTAAAATATAACAATCATAAAGAAGTAAAATTATAGGGTGTATATAAATAAAAGGTGGTATTTTAACTGCGGGGGAGTTTCTAGTGAAAATTAACACGCATCGCATGTATGAAAGTAATGCTGAATGAAGAGTAAAAAAATATAAACTGAAAGTTTGCAAAAATGAATTGTAAAGTGAGAATGCAGATGCAGATTAAGAAGTTGTATGAAATGGTGCATGAAGTTGCGGTATCATCGTCATCATTAGTAAGCTTAAAAGAAGAATTATAAATAAGCTTTGTGATATGTCTGTGTGGGGATGATGATGAATGAGAGAACGAGAGAGATTCTTTAAAAAATAGTGTTCCTTAAAAAAATAAGAAGAAGTTAAATGAATAATTTGATTGGGAAGATTAATTATGAGTGGAACAGTCGTTCGGAATTAAGGGAACATTTGAAAAGATTCATGAAAAGTTAAACCGGCGGCATGAAATGTTGAAGTGATTTGGTTTGTTGCAAGTTTCATCAAGTTAGTAGCACATACATTTAAAGAAGATATATTCATTTAAAATCAAAATTAAAACGGAAAGGAGTAAAAAGGGCTAAGAAAATTAAGATTTTTTTTTGGGTGAATGTGAAGGCACTGCTCATTTCTTGTATCAAGTACACCTATTCAATTGGTGGGAGATATACAGTTCATTGATTGGCCAGTGAAAAGTGATGATTGACATGAGTGTATCGTCGGAATTTGGAAGTGGATGCGGATGTTTGCGTGTGTATGAACAAGAAACTTGAAAGATTGCTCTCTTTTTTTGTGAATGAATATTTTTAGTGTGATGCTTACTTTAATTGTTATATGATGAACGTTAGTGTTCCGGTGAAAGTCATTTCTGTTTTGTCTAGTTTCAGTTTTAATCAGCTTGGTAAGTTTTCTGGAATTGTTGGGGGATTTATTTAGATAAAACATAGATAATAGAAACTTACCCCTGTCAAGTGACGTTTTGTTTTGAATATTTTTTGGGGTTCATAGCGGTTGTAGTTTTTGGCTTTGAGTTTCGTGAAGTTCACTTATGTACTCTTAGGCGCTAACTGCTTGTTTTTTTAATTGTCATAGATAATATTTCGACACTGGAGTTTGTAAGGAAGAAAACCAGGCGCCAAGATAGGGATGGTTTGTGGCAAAGAAGAGGATGGTGTTATGGACGGCAGTGTTAAGGATATCGAAGTGGACATGGAGGGAAACGACTCGACCACTGCTGTGAACAACAGCGCTGCCGCCCCCGCTCCCCAAGTTATCATCTTGGACGCTGGTGCCCAATACGGGAAGGTTATCGACAGGAGAGTGAGAGAACTCAGTGTTCATTCGGAACTCTTGCCGCTTAACACTTCTGCCGAAGAAATTACGCGGATAGGTTGCAAGTGAGTAAAAATTAATATGATCGTTTAAAGTTTGTCAATTTTAAATGAATGTCAACTCACAATTTTTAATTTCTATCATTTTTTTATGATAGAGCGCTGATAATATCCGGTGGGCCCAGTTCAGTGTATGATGCCGATGCACCAGCCTACGACCCAAAGATTTTTCACCTAGGTTTACCAATTTTAGGAATATGTTATGGAATGCAGATGATTAATAAAGAGTTTGGAGGTAGTGTAATTAAAAAGGAGGCGAGAGAAGATGGACAGTATACCGTGGAACTTGAAAATCGAAGCCGTCTCTTCAAGTAAGCTAATTAAGCTGAGAAGCAGATTTTTATATCATAAATCGAAAGGAAAATTTGGGATTGCAATTAATATTTTATTGTGTAACTTTGGGTTTGCAGAGGACTTGATAAAAAGCAATCCGTCTTGCTAACACACGGCGATAGCATTGATAGGGTTGGGAATGGATTCCTGGTGATTGGGAATTCAGGAAGTATCATTATTGCGATTTCAAACGATGATCGTCAAATTTATGGTGTTCAGTTTCATCCGGAAGTTGATTTGACACTGGAGGGGAAACCAATGCTCAAAAACTTCCTTTTTGACATTTCGGGGTTGACACCAACATACACCTTGAGAAGTAGAGAAACAATGTGTATTGAGTATATAAGAGAATCTGTTAAGAATCATAAAGTGTTGGTAAGTTGGAATCAAGTAAACTTAAAACTTCAGGTGAATTGGTTATTTTTTTTTTTGGGAATTAATGAAATTTTCGGTTTCATTTTGGCAGATGCTTTTAAGTGGTGGAGTTGATTCAACCGTTTGTGCTGCCTTATTAAAGAAAGCATTAAGGGATGATCAAGTAAGTTATCATTCTCATTTACGTTTTCTCGTATTTATATTGCATTTTAAGAGAGCAAATGAAACAATACTATTTTATGTGCTTAGATCATCGCGGTGCACGTGGATAATGGATTTTTAAGGAAAAATGAAAGTGATGCTGTAGAGCAGTCCCTGGGCAGAGTAGGCCTTAAAGTTCATGGTAGGTTTTTAGCGCAGCGTTGTAATTTCATGTACTAGCCCAAGCATTTTTTAAAAATATGACTAAACTTTTATTTCACTTTGACATCTGCAGTGGTCAGGGCCTCGCAAGTTTTTTACGTGGGCACAACAAATCTTCCTATTGATCCTAATAATCCCAATAAGATGATTCCTTCTAAGCAGTTATCCTTTACAACTGAACCCGAAGAGAAAAGAAAAATTATAGGCGATGTTTTCATGAAGGTATGCCAAAACTACTATCAGTTTTTAATTTGAAGCTCCTGAAACTGAATTTTTAATAATTTAATGATATGTAATTCTGATATTTTTGTTATCATAGGTTGCAGAGAATGTGATATCCTCTTTAAATTTAAATTCAGAAGATGTGCTACTAGGTCAGGGTACATTGAGACCCGATCTAATTGAATCAGCATCCAAGATGGTTTCCGGCAAGGCTGACACTATCAAAACTCATCATAATGATTCTGGTCTCGTGAGAAAGTTACGAGATGAGGGTCGTGTAGTTGAGCCGTTAAAGGATTTTCACAAAGACGAGGTACGTAAAGAATACTGTGCCATTTATGGAGTTGAATTGATATTATTATTAAACGGGAGATAAAGAAAGTTGAAATATAAATTAAGATATCAATTTCAGCTGATACAATCTCCCAAAATCAATAAATTAGTAATGAACATCCTTTCAGAATATAGTCCATACGAAAGGCTACATTGCTCCTGACAGAACTCAATTCTAATTTACTAAAGTGTAGCTTAGAATATCACGCTACGAAATGCTAATTTTCATTTCTTATCTGTAATTTCAGGTTAGGCAACTAGGCAGAGATTTAGGACTATTGCCTGAACTTGTCAACCGACACCCTTTCCCCGGTCCCGGTTTAGCGATAAGAGTTATATGTGCTATAGAACCGTACATGGATAACGATTTCGCTGAAACCCAAGTGTTGGTTAGACTCATGGTAGAATATCACAGTATGCTTCAGAAGGGGCATGCTTTATTAAACCGTGTGGAAGGCGGTTGTAGTGTTGAAGAAAAGGATAGACTTCAAACAATTTCCGCAAAGCAGCAGTTGCGGTCTACCTTACTACCAATTAGAAGTGTAGGTGTTCAAGGGGACAAGAGGTCGTACTCCTATGTTGCCGCTATTTCTTCTGATGGACAACCAGACTGGGATGAGCTTAGCTTCTTGGCTAGAATAATTCCAAAGGTAAAACAAAACTTTCACTCTAATTATCATACATACATAAGTACTATGTGCAATTTTAAATATGATTTTGTTTTCCCCTGCAGGTTTGCCATTCAGTTAATCGGGTTTGTTACTTGTTCGGAGGTATCGCAAAAGAACCAATTATTGAAATCACGCCGACGCTTTTAACTCCTGATGTCCTTACTACACTTAGGCAGTGTGATCATTTAGCTCATCAAGTAAGTGCACTTCTCCATAGCTCAACTAACATGCACATCATTTAACTGACTTTACTTTACAAGAAACTGTTGCTAAATTTGGTTGTCTATTTTCTCCAGGTTTTACACGATTCAGCATATGCCGGACAAATCAGTCAAATGCCCGTCGTTCTAATTCCAATCCATTTTGAGCGCAGCCAGCTCAACCGTGCCCCATCCTGTCAGCGTTCAGTCGTGCTCCGGCCCTTCGTTACAAATGACTTCATGACCGGAATGGCAGCAGTCCCTGGAAAACACATACCTGTCGAAGTTGTCAACATGATGTGCCAACAGGTTGAAAAGGTTCCAGGAATTTCCCGAGTCCTTTACGATTTGACATCCAAACCTCCTGGAACAACGGAATGGGAATGATGACACAGAAATACTAAAAATTAATAATAATAACAACCAACCTTAAAAATTTATTACTCTGCTACGTATTGTTATTATCCAGAGAAACTCACTACTATTCTATCTTTAAAAAACTGCAAATATCTAAATACATTATTATTACAATTACGGCTCTTTTAATGTTTAAGTAGATCCCTTTAAAAAAGATATAAACAAGAAGACAACCATTATTACACTTCTAGACATCACACATTACACACGACACGCTTTATTGACAACTTATCATTATCTCTGCTTTAGTATCCTTTTTATATGCAAGAAAACTATACTATTTTACTGGCAGTAATTAAGAAATTTTTATCAGAATACTAACCTAACTATGTAATTAGTTTATCTTACCTGTGCATGTTCTTTGTATTCCAAATTAAGTGATTGATTAAAATGTACTGTTTGTCCATTTTTTTATCGTGAAACTTACATAAAATAATATGCTTATGCGTACTTGTTTAAAGTCTGAATCTGTTTCATTTCTAATGTTTGAATTTGTAATAGAAGGTAACGATTCATTTCAAAAAAGCATAATCAAATTGGTGAATGTCGTCGTATGTCCTTTGCTTTGAATCCAGCAGAAATTGAAAAAGAAAGGATTTTCTTTGTAATTTGTTTTAATGCTGATTGATATGGTATACTAATTAAAACTCTGATATTGATAAAAAGAATGCTAAATGCTATTTACTTTCTTCATCTGTCGTGTCGTTGTTGCCTAAAAATAATCTGTCAATTTTTTTCTGGGTAATGTATTGGGTGCTACATGCACTTCTGGAATAATAATAAGTAAATATTTAAAATCAACAAACGGATCTTCGCTGGCATTACTGAAGATTATTAAGAAATATTATGACCTATATCTCTACTCTGAATGTGTACTAGATGCATAATGCTATTAAAAATATGATATACACATTACCTATTTACAATTATATACTGATGATTATTTACTATGAATGATTATGATTAGTGATTAGTATATATATTATCTTAATGAAAAAAAAACTAATTATTCAAATAAACTAGTGATTATTATTGTACGAACATAAACATACATATTTACATAAGAAAAACAAACGACTGTTATCATTTTTGAGAATAAGTTTCACACAAGACGGATCAAAATGTTTATGTGTGTGTCTCTCAGAGATATAAAGAAAATTACGACAGTTTGACATTGAAAAATAAAAATGTTTTACTATTTCAAATTCATGATTGATTGATTTGCATTGCATCTCCATTTCCACCACCTCGTGATTTTCAAGCTAATAAACATTTTTATCCGCCCACGCCACCCACAACCCATCATCATGAAACTTGCATAGCTTTACTTTTAAAGGAACAAACAAAGAACTCGATGGAAAAATCTTTGCATGTATTTTCGCATGGCTGATTGCATATTGCACATTGGACTGGCTACCTATTATTATGGCCTAACTGCCTTTGTTCTTCAAACAACGATTTTTTCAAAATAGCCACGATGTTTTGTCGTTTTTGCGATCTTGTTGGATCGAGCGAGTGGAAAGAAACACAAAGAAGTAAGCGACACAAAGAGAACATAGCGTGCGTGCGTTGTACGATTTCGTAATTTCCGACGTAGTGGAAGTGGAGAGAAGAAAGAGCGACGACATTTTTGTTCATTGTGAATGCGAAGTGTGAGTGTGAGGCGAGCGGACACAAAATATTCTTTGAATATATTTTTCAACTTGTGAATTTACTAATTTTCTTGTGTTACTGCGTAATCAAGGCTAATTACTTAAATACTCTAATAACTATCTATAATTTTGATTTGTGTTTTGGTCAAGTACCGTTTTCAATTACTACTAAAAACTGCCTTTTTAAAGGCAACTTATCAAGCAGTGTAATATACTGTGTTCTAACAGATTTGGAGGAGGTAATTTTCCTTTGGCTTTACAATATAAAAACAGTTAAATGTTTGATTTGGTTTAATCTTGTGTGTTGAGAGAATAAGAAGTAATTTTTTATGAATTTTAGTAAATCTATCAAGATATATGAGAATGGACGGAGCACGTGGGAGGCAAGGACGGAGGTGCAGAGTGCAGTTACCGTTGCCATCCAGTGATAAGGTTGGTATTGGTGCTTCAAAGGAGCAACCCCAGGATAAGACTCAGTTATCTAAGCAGTCCAGTGGAGAAGTCGGGGTTGGTGCTCGAAACGGGCGG
>JAQIWN010003943.1:0-12073 GCA_034699025.1 Entomobrya cf. arborea Gr-Col-00668
TGCTCAGTAGCTCATCACCACTGTCTCTCCGCTCTCTCCACCAACGTGTTGATTGAACCAGCTCTAAACTCAGACTCCGAAACAACATTATATATGAGATTCTTTTCCTATTTTAATAAACTTTTGTTTTGGTGGACGATTAACTAATTTTAATGATTTTTTTGAACAAGAGCAGTAGTGATAACTTGCACGATAACGAAGCTGGTAAATACCTGATTTGACTAATATGCTTCCAGAGCTAATAATATATACAATGTTGGATAAATTAATTAGTACATTTATTAGCTTTCATAGAAGCCCTGAATATAGAAATATATACATACCAGTTATTGGAAACTTTTTCAGAAGCACACGTTTAGCACATAGCCATTGTTTCAAATTTAATTTAAATGCGTCGTTTACCGTAACTGCTTTAGCTGTGATAAATTAAGAATCGAGTAATCATCAAACGTTGAATTCATGGTTCATAGAATTCAATTTACAAAAGTACAAAATCCAGCAACTGTTTAAAACTCTAAGAAAATGAATAAATCAAAAAAATAAAATCTTGAGGTTTGTGTGCATGCATTGTTCATTGTTTTTTTCATCGTACTCTGTATATACATTAAGATTTTATTTAGTGTATAAATTGTATATAGCATTTTTGCATGCAATGAAAGACAGCCATGGTCGTTGAAAAATAAACTGCTGCCGCATACAAGAAAAAGGACTGCAATGCAATGGAAAGTGCTCTGGAGTACGAAAGATTGACATAAATTTGCGGGAAGACTCATGGATCTGGCATCTAGTATTATAGTATAATCACACTTACGTACATACATACTACGATAAAGTAACAATGAAAACAAAATGGGATATGGGAAAGTCATTTTTTAAGAGTGTACGCAAACAACTCCAGTGGCTGCTGGTAACTGAACTTTAATGGAAACAGCAGCAGTTCTTGTTCTTGCAAGAGATGCCTTTAGCACAAGTACTCCGGACAAAACGTGATACAATGATTGGGGCACATGGGTACGTAAAAAATTACTGAGTGAACGAATCATATAACTTGGGGAAAGACTACAACTACCATATCATCACTACTCTGATACTAGCATTCTTCTTTAGCTGCTAACATGGAAACTCAAGACGATGTCACCCACAAACTAACCAAAATAAGGGATTTTCAGTATCTCGAGAATTTCGATAGCGCAAATTATTTGAGATGAGGTCAGTGTCAAATGGTGTCAAAGGTTTACCCTTCCACGCAAGTAGTAAAATAAATTAAAAGGAAACAGCAAACGTCTTTGGAGTTTACGGTAGTGGTAATCGAGCATGTAAATACGATGAGATCACGAGGGTGATGCTAAAATGGACTTGACGGCAAGTGCCATTCGCTAAAGGATCAAGTATTGGATGGACCTCGTCAACTAGAAATGGCTTCATGTCATGTTTACGCATAGGTACACTTGTTTAGTAGCTTGGTATGGATACTGATAGAAAAATAAAGTAGAAAGGTACAAGTACAGAAATAACATAAGACAGGGACGCGTACCATAAAATTGAATTTCGAATTTACAAGTTGTTGACGGATCGCGAATGACATCGTATAGGATTCCTTTCTAAGCCATCATAATAATAGTGTTTACTCATACGTTTTTTACGTCCTCGTGTTATTTTGTTGCTATTGTTTGGCTAACCAAACCCAACTTACTTTATATCTAGTTTAGCTTTGCTTTTTTTCGTTCTTCTAAAACAACTTGCTTATGTAGCTGTAAAACTGTAGAATGCAAAGTTGTTCATCTAGAGGTTTTGGCGTTTTCATGAGGAAATTGAGTAAAAAGGAAGCATGCATGAGCGTGAGTACTTTAATGTTTCGGCATGGTTTAAGTTCATACAAAAAAGTGAACCATTAAACCTTACACAAACTACTACAAAACGCAAGCCGCAAGCTATTTTATGCAATTAATGATATTGTAGTTTCTCTGTCACTGGACACTAGAATTATTCGCTTCAGTTTTGGGTCCAAAAGCTTGTGAACGTTAAAATACTGTTTGCCTGTCTGCTTTAGAATTGCTTGCAATCGTTAAAATTTATTTTTAACTGTTAGTGTAAATTATTTTAATTTTGTTCAAAGCATCTTACGAGTTCAAAAAAGTTACCTGTTTATTATAAGCCATTTTGTAGGTAGTCACAAAGGTTTTTCTCTTCCAATATTTGTTATTATTCTATTCTACCTACTATGCATTAAAACTCATTGCGCTACTTTTGTGCAACCATTTCTCAAATGATTTTTTAGATGCATACTATACCTACTCAAGCTATATAAAATTATACAAAATTTACAGTAATGATCGAATAAATATACACATTTCATCCTTTTAACTTTTTGGCTCTGATGCCGTTTGTAATACATGCATATAACTTAACACGACAACTTTCTCCAAAAAAAGGAATAAAAAGTCCCTGGATATAATAGGAACGGCAGTTCCTTTATCTCTATACACATTTCAGATTCACAAGGGAATGAAAACTTGGTTAGAGATTTGAAATACCACCGCACTATCATCCCACCAAATACTTATACTTATAGTCAATGAGAAGAAAAGAAATGGAAACATCACCATAAAGCAATACTTTCTCTTTTCTTTTAAGTTTTTGGTTTACCCATTTCTTGTACCACAATCAACAATCAAAAAACAGCACCAGGAGTGCTATTTTGCTACGGCACAATCAAACACGAGTGCTTTGGTAAACCATTACGAATACAGAAGTTAAAAAACCCAAACCCTGAGTAATTTTTCTGTTTGGTTTTGTTTTATATAGTTTTGAAGAACAATAGCAAAAGAGCATTTGGAAACCAACTAAAAATTTAAATAAACTTAAGGCATCTATTTATCGCTTTTAGTGCGGAATGGAATTCCTCGATTTTTAAAGTTATTTTTAACGTTCAATTTTTTGGACCATTTCAGGACAGACTGACGGTCGACCACGTCTATATCAAAAGAAAAAAAATGGTCTGCCTTCATTTCATTGACAATATCCATGATTGTATATCTTGCCACTTTTCTTCCAGGTTAAAATGTTACGAAAAGGCCGAATATAGTGACATATAGTGAGGTTCAACTAGTCAGATTTAAGCATAAAATTTAGCTTTGTATTGCACAATGATGAGAAAGTCAAGAAGCCTACTGCATACTGATGTTGTAATGCCGGTCGGTCGGTGACTGATATTGCGCTGATGATAAAGAATTGTGGTTACAATACAACTGCAGACGAAGGCAAAGTCACAACCGACATAAAAGAATATTTTGAATTCAAATGGTGAAAATTACAAAGGCTTCATGTCTTACTTTTCCAGTAGCCGAGTGTAACCATTGCGAATCCTGCTGTTTGTGTGAGAGAAAAAAAGGAATTTAAAATGGCTTGGTTACGTATTTTCACCAAACCAACACAAGAAAAGGATCGTCGTGCGTCATGATGGCGGAAGATTAAAGAGAAAAGAGGGGGTAAAAGCAAAGAAAAAAAGAGCACCAACAATTCTTCCAAAGGATCTCTGAAGAGACATGATTTTCAGTCATGCAAACCAAAGCGTGGGAAAGTTATAATGCTAGAAGACATGGAATTTTAATAGGCTAACATTTCGAAAACCATTCCAATTCCCAATACCATAAAGCGAATAAGATTTAAGGTCCCATTATTCCCATTTCAAACTTTGGGCACTACTGGTTTTGTGTATGGCAAACTTTACAGTATACATTTTTACATCTCACCTCACCTATCTTTTAGCCACATAGACTCAAATATTATTTAGCCATCAGGCCATCATACATATGCAACCTGCAAATTATTTAAAGTGGTTTGATACTGGTAAAAAATAAGATAAGCATGAATGAAAAAAACGAGATTGAAAAGATCGTAAAATAGTCAAAAACCAAATTTAGGGGCATCTGGCAATTTTTTCTATGTAATTTAAATCACCGTAAAATTCCAAACTCATTTTAGTCTTTCGGAGTTATCGAAATTAAAAGCTTCTGTTTTATTATGAAAACGCGTTGCATGCATAATAATAATGAATGATAATGATTATTATTATTAATGATGAGTATATGAGTATAATATGCTATCCAAGAACACAAGCTCGAAAACATTTCAACGTTTATTTCTCACGCCGACAACAGACCAATAAATACTACAGCTACGTACATATAGAATACGTACGTGTATTTGTATTTGTATCCATGCCCCATGCATGGATTTGTCTTTGTACCACCATCAACATCAACCATGCATATATGCAGTGTCAGTCAACAAGACAGAGAGTGTCAGATGATCAATTGTGGATCAACATGGATAATGCATATGCAGTGTGTGTAAACAATAAACAACAGTTTTCCAAAACTAGACATTTTAATAGTGCGGTCATTTGATTTCTAATAATTTTAATACAAATACTATCAATTTATACTGGTTGAGTAATCGTAAAAATGTTCAGTTGATAATATTATGATGTGTCAGTGAAACTAAAACTCATATTCATGTGATGTGTTGGCCGGGTGAATCATCCATCCATCCTGTTCGCCACGTAAAAATATGTTGCAATCTTTCTTACGAGTTTACAATGATCGTATATTGAGTGCATGAGTGAGTGATGACTTGTCAGTTGGGCAGATCAGAGACAAACCCATAAGAACTGCTGGAGTAAAAATTTCAGGAGGACTAACTTTATTTGGAATGTTGTTTAAGGTAATTAAACCAGGTTATAGTAATCAAGCTGTTTAGTAATTAAGTTTTTACTTTAAACTACTTCCGACTATGAACTTCTGAGAATTGTGAAGCCCGGAATCAACGGGTAACTCTAGAGGTTTAAATTTAACTGGTCAATGATAAATTAATACGTTGCATTTTGGCAGAGACGAACTAACGGTTTATATAACGGATTCGTCATATTCCATACCAATATAGTTAAAGTGTTTATTCTAAGTTCACCTATACCTTCTAGTTCACTAACCAGAAGAATTAAATTTCAAGGTCTGTTTCCCAAGAGTGTACAGAATTACTGCAGGGTAGTTCTGTTTTTTGGCAGTTGTCTGTCATTAATAACGTTTCCGGTACGCTGAGTACTCAGTTACATTACACATAATTAATGGTGTCGGGTCGGGCACCGTTACAGTAACTGGGATTTCAAAATGTGGTTTGAGGCACGGCACAGACATTGACCAAAGCTAAAGCTTGAAGCCCATTTGAAGGTGTCATTTCTCTTAACAGCGATGATGCGGGAATCGTACCTTTTTGTAAACTGAGAACTTTAGCAACACCTGTGTACCCTTTAATTATCAAAGTTTCAATTTAATGTTTTCGATTAAAGCAAGCTAGAAATGTAGTCTCGCAGCATTCACAATTATAGAAGTCTGTGTGAGCGATAATAATAATTAAAGCTGGTGCTTCATTTTTTATACGTGGTGAAAGAAGGTGTGTGTACACGCAGTGTTGAATATACCTCATAAATTTAGTTTATGTTTTCATGACAGTTCCGGAAGGGCGTCCGCAGTACTAGATTTCAGCAGTCTTGTGCAGCAATTCTTTTTTAACATCTATTTTGCAGGGTACTGAAACTGAAGTGCTCTGGAACGGTACATAATGAAACCGTTTCCTTTGCTGTCTATTATATATGCCTTTCATATTTACAAAATCTGCATATACCTTTTTTTGGTAACCATCAATGAAGTCCCGAGAAAAGGGCTATTAACGTCCCTCCACATATATTTATGTGTATATTTACTCAGTACCCATACAGTCAGTTGAAAGCAGCTTGAATTCGAATTTAAGGTATTGAATGGCTGTTCTCCTCTCTGGTAAATTAGCATGGATCGACCTAAAAGAGTACATGGTAAACTGCATAGTAGACTGACACACGTTACGTATGAAAAAAAAAGTTTAAGCCAAAGTCAAGCTAAACTACTTGCTTCGGTTGTGTACGAACAACTAAACTGACTTTGGAAAAAAGAAGGAAGAGAAATGCTGAGAAATTTTTTACTCTCTCTGAAACAGGCCCTTTGGAGAATGCATGGCATTAGCATATCTCTCTATAGAAAGCATAACATTTATGATATCTCATCTAGAAAAGGAAGGTGAAAGACGAGAAAGCAATATGGGAAGTTAGAAGAGAGAACGAGGACGTTGAGCTACTCCCTGCACCAACACCATCATAGCAGCAGAATATGCTGTCGCTATTTGTACGAGGGTCTAACTATTGATTTTATTTTTCCAGCAGAATTTTACCGCAGCGACCCGAACTGGGAACTTGTTCTTTAACATAAATGTGTGCAAAGAGAAAGGGACAGCACTGCCGATTGAAGAAGCATATGTTTCCGAAGAGGCTTTGTGTACCACTATTAATGTTACATCTTGCTTTTTTACCCTTAACTTTCAGTTTTGGGATTTTCTGTTTGAACACAAGTACACACACATTGACTAGATAGATGAAATGTAAAGAGTGCATTTTTTTCGTAGAATGTTTTCATTTAGACTCTTTCCATAACTAACATTGTTATCTTTTTGCACACAGAAAAAAGTATATTAGATCTTTGCACCAGTTATCTTGCACGGTAGACATTTAAAGGGAGAGAAATTAGTGCAGTCATTGTGTGGACTGGTATTTGAGCATTGTAGCAATTTTATTAAAGTTAACCTACCTTGTTCTAATTAAAAATGACAATATACTAGTTTCCTAAATTAGTTAGAACCCTTTCCCATATCATCAAAATACCATATCCTATCATATCTTGAGTCAAGTTACAAATTCAAAATCAGTTTTCTAAATCTGAAAAATATTACCGACTGAACACCGCCGTATCATATCTTGTATAACATAATAATTTGCACAATTAATAGTATACTTTCGATTCAAGAGTAAGCTGAATCATCTATGTAATTTAAAGTTATAGTTTTTATTGTGTATTAACGTTGCCATCAAAAACAGTAAAAAGTTGGAGTGAAGTCGTGGAGGAGTCGGTCGGGAAATATTGTATTTTTTATTGATGCCTTTTAATTATACTATCACTACTATTTAAAACTTAAAGATACTTAAAGATTGTTTGATTAATTTTGTTTCAGATAACACAACAGGTTTTTCTACTGTTGAGTCCAACATTAAATTAGAAGGCCTGGTTGATTATGAGCCAAAAACTCCCTACATGCCCAGGAAATCATCAAACATCACCACGTCTTCAAATTTGCAGTTTTACCCTCAATGGTATTGACCGTCACGGCTTCACAACAAGCAACATGAATAAGTGTGAAAGTAAAAGCGGAAATCCGGAAGATGACAGAATTCTTCTTCATCCATTTGATTATATAAGATCGCTGCCTGGGAAAGGAGTGCGCTCAAAATTAGCTGTAGCTTTTAACTACTGGCTAAATGTGGATCCACAAACCCTAGAAAAAGTTTGTGATATCATGGAAATGTTGCATAATGCTTCATTGCTGTAAGTTAAAATGATAAATGTGTGTTTGTACCCCTTCTTCCATAATTTGTATTTTTCAGAGGTAGTAATAATATTTTTGTACTTTTTTGTTCAGGATTGATGACATCGAAGATGGAAGTGAACTTAGGCGAGCTCAACCAGTCGCACATGCCATATTTGGTGTTCCACAAACCATCAACGCAGCAAATTATGTTTATTTCATAGCTCTTGAGAGAACCCTTGCTTTAAATCATCCCAAGGTAAAACTGTTAAACATTTTTATATCTTCCAAAGTAGATTGGTATTTTGTTAACCATCGCCTTGAAATATTTAAGGCTGTGGAAGTTTTTACTGAGCAATTGCTGGAGCTACATCGAGGACAAGGAATGGAAATATATTGGCGAGATAATTTCATTTGTCCAAGTGAAACCCAATACAAGGAAACAATTGTAAAGAGTAAGTTTTCTTGTAGTATAAGTTCTAAACTGTAGTTTTCACACAGACTCCAATTTGTTTTCCTTGATGTCTATTAAATTGTTGTTAACTTTACTTACAGAAACGGGAGGACTTTTTATGCTTGGAATACGTTTGTTACAATTATTCAGTGATTATCAGAGTGATCTTAAAAATCTAGTCTCGTTGATGGGATTGTACTTTCAAGTTCGCGATGATTACGCAAATTTGATGCTGGCTGAGGTGAGTTGCACGTTGTCGCTTAACTTTAATAGAATATGAATATAAACTTTTCTCGTCATTGGTTGATTGTACAAGTGTTTCTAACTATGTTTTTTGTTTTTAGTACTGTGAAAACAAAAGTTTCTGTGAAGATCTGACTGAGGGGAAATTTAGCTTCCCGGTGATACACGCTATTCATACTCACCCTGAAGATAACCAGATTCAATGTATACTGAAGCAGAGAACCAAAAACTTGGATCTAAAAAAATATTTTGTTTCATTACTTGAGAAATTCGGATCACTCAAATATACCGAAACAGCGCTTAGAACCCTGGAACAGGAACTAAGGGATGAAACTACTGCATTAGGTGGAAATCCATATTTGATGTCGTTGCTCGATGAACTTACTGCTTCCATTCCTAAATAATTTCGTAGTAAATTATGTATCAAATGTTAAGTTTACCAGTGGGAAGATTACCATGAAATAAGTATTTATATTGTTCATATATTGCAAACCAGTTGCTGTTTTAACTGCCAATTTAGCAGTTCAACAATATTTTTCATTTTTTATTACGATACATTGGAAGTGGCTCTTTAATTGTTATATAGATAATGTTGGAGATAATATGCTGTATTGTGATTATTCCTTTGTGCTTGAACGAAACATGCTAGAGGTTAGATAGCTAGTCTTCACTTACAAGAACAAACGGATCACTTTAAAGTTATCTATATATGTAAAATGTTGAAAATGATTCCATTAAGATTATACCCAACATGTATTAGAATCCTACGTATCTCGGATACTGGTAAAGTATGTGACTTGTGGTTCAAAGTTGACAATAATAATTGATACAAGATACAAGTATTACCGGTAAGAATAAAAGTACGAAATGAAATGAATCATAATATTAATGAAATAAATAACTTAAAATTGAGCTGTCGAATAAATAAATATGAGAAAATGTTAACAATCATCACGTGCGTTATTGGATTAACTTTAATTGAAGATATTTTAATGAAACCCATCAATACAGGTCATCATCATTAGGATCAAATTCATAAAAATGATTTTACAGGTCAAGTTAATTAGCTACGATTGATAATTACATACCACTGTGGGTTTTTTTTGTCATAATCAAGATTTCATTTTTGGTACATCTTGAGCGTAAGAGAACGCCCAGCCGTATAGTGTATAGCTTATACCCTCTATGTACAGATGTTGTAACCTCAAAAGGATTTGAAGCAAGGTATGATGATATTTGGGTTCATTTTTAGGTTGGCTAATGGCTACCTAATATTTTCATATATTATGCCAGTGGAATGAATGTTTACTAAATTTAACTTCCGACCTTTACGTGCGTGTATGCATCATTGACCCACTTAACTGCAATTATATACTCCAAAGATATTTAGTTCTTGTTTTACAGATCAGCAAGATTCGTTTTAAAAACAGCTACTACGTTCTTCGCTGCAAAAATAGCTTGGAATGCATACCAGTATTATGCGGTAACGATTGAAATACTAAAATTGTTATTCGAACTTTGTAGATTATGTGCAGACAGGACACTTGTCTTTATAAACCAACGTGTCTTTATAAACAATAAAAAAATGCTTACGGAATCATTATAATGAGAGATGAATTAGAAAATTAAAAATGGCTATTAGCAATGCTCCTTAGCTTACCTCCAAGTTTTATGATATCTTTGAAATCACACCACATATCAAATTAATGCAAATACTCTGCGTTTCTCGAATCATTGAATTAACTTGCAAAATATTTTAAATCCATTTTTGATTTCAGTCAATAGATTAAGCTGTACTGATTATGTTCACAGCTACGGTTCTCCCTGCAGTCTAGAAACTAGAGACTAAAAAGTGAATTGATTTACATTTGCATATCGAATCGGTAAGTATGTGTGGAACAAGGGGCAGGATGAGATGTAGAAGATTTGCATTGTTCGTGTTGATTTCAATACACGGTAACTATTTTTCTGTCAATATTTTCGCTGTTCCGTTCCTTGCATGAAGTAGCTATTTTTTACGGTTACATTACAGCTTTGGGCACTACCCATGCTAAATTAATGTGTCACCCTTTGGATCCTCTTGGTGCTGAAGAAATTGAGGAGACCGTACAAATTGTCTCTTCTAAACTACCCATCATCCGACACCAAGGTACATGGACATTTAACGGAATTACACTTAAGGAAAGCGAAAAATCTCTTCTCCTGCCTTACTTTTTACACGATCAAGATCCGCCTTGCGATTCCGAAGAAATTCCCAGAAAAGCATTTGTCCAGCTAGTGGAAAAACAGCAGAACATAGTCACCGAAATAATTGTGAATCTATTCACTAAAACAATAGAAAGCTGGGAAAGGCTTCCACGAGGAACCCAAGCAACTTATACTGTTGAAGAAGACACAGTTGCACAAAAGATTACAAAAAATGATCCACAGGTACAGGAAAGATGCCGTCAAATGGGATGGACTAACATGAGTTTGGTGGTAGCGAGTTCTTGGAGTGTGGCTTATGCAGAGGATATTCCAGTGTTAAAGAATGCTATAAGACCTAACATTGTATACTTTTGGGGGAAATTATTTGATGGGGACAATCATTTGGGTAATACTATGCTATCATTTTTATTTTTATTGCATAAATAGTTCTATGATTTGAAAGAATAATTAATCATGATGCTGAAAAATATAGCACATCCTTTTGATTTTGCTGTGAGTGTGGATTTAACGACACAGAAGGTTCGGTAAAATTAACAGTGATTGATAATTTGGAATATGGAATATGAAGCATTGACCTGAAACGTTGAATATCTTCTTCCGAAGGTTCTTGCAATAAATAACTTGCCCACCCATTCGGACTTTAACCCTAACAATAGGTTGGGAAACGTGTGCCCAAAAACTCCTGCCAATTACGACCCAAAATTGTTACCATCAAATTTTTTGCGTACTGATATTCATCAGATTCAATTTACCCAAGAAAATGGTCCAAGTTACACTATTCGAGGGAATGAAATCTTATGGCAAAAATTTAAAATTCGAATAGGGTAATGTGAGAAAAAATAAAATTAAAGTGTAGCATTATTAATGGAATGAGTATTGAAGCAAATGGATCATTTCCACTTTATTCGTTGATTTGCAAGATTTAATCCACGGGAAGCTCTTGTCATTCATCATGTCAGTTACCAAGATGGGCCCAGCAGAAGACCTCTGTTTTATCGCATGTCTGTCGCGGAACTATTTGTGCCTTATGGCGATCCTAGACCACCATTTCATCAGAAATTTGTGAGAATGCAAAACAATTATTATCATTCATTAATGAGCTCACTGAAAAGATTTGATTAATTTCAAAAGTAGTGTGGAAAATCATATTTCTCTATTTTTTTAAAAGCCATTCGACGCAGGTGAATTCACATTGAGCTCAAATATTCCTGACCACAAATTATCTGACATCTGCCGTGGTGGGGAAGTTGCTTATATGACATTTTTTATACACGATGAAATGGGTACTCCTATTCCAAAACCAAATGCCATATGCATTCACGAAGAAGAAGCTGGATTGTTGTGGGCTCATAAAGGTCAAAATCCACGCTTAGTTCAGGCCAGATCACAACGTTTAACTATAACTTGCATGGCATCCATGAGCAATTACGACTACAAGTTCTCCTGGCGTTTCTATCAAGACGCTAGTATTGAAATGAATACAGAGCTTAGTGGAGTACTAGTCGCCCAGTTACATGCACGAAATGACGCTATTGCGGATATTTTTGGTGTTCCCGTTTCCCCACAAATAAATGGTCAACGTCATCAGCATTTCTTTGCTCTCCGTTTGGACACAGAAATCGATGGAAATATAAACACTGTTTCTACTGTTGACACTGTGACACTTCCGGATCCAACAGGGTCAGCAAGAAATCCCTATGGCCAGGGATGGACAACTGTGGA